>JAABKJ010009657.1:0-11152 GCA_011634705.1 Andricus grossulariae
CACAGTTACCGGCAGGTTCGACCAGCTGGAATATCTGAATTTTATAAGTTGGCAACCCTTCTTTCAGACGCTTTCCGAGGCGAAAGTTCCTTTCCCCCCAACTGTTCTACGCGCGTGAAACTAGCCTTCTGCTCTTCGGTGTAAAGCCGACCAATAACGCTTTAACGTCTGGGATGAAATTGAATGAATTGAGAATAAATAAATATAGAATGAAATTAACAACACTTCCAGATCAAATAAGATTTGCTAAAGTTTGACGTTTCGTCACTAGAGGTCGGCTTAACACCGACGAGCGGAAGGCTAGTTTCATGCGCGTAGAACGGTTGGGGGGAGAGAAACTTTCGCCTCGGAAAGGTTCTGAAAAAAGGGTTGCCAACTTGTAAAATTCATATACTCCAGCTGATAGAAACTGTCGGTCACGTAGGTCATCAAAGATAATGATGCACAGTTACCGGCAGGTTCGACCAGCTGGAATATCTGAATTTTATAAGTTGGCAACCCTTCTTTCAGACGCTTTCCGGGGCGAAATTTCCTTTCCCCTCAACCGTTCTACGCGCGTGAAACCAACCTTCCGCTCGTTGGTGTGAAGCCGACCATTGACGATTTTCAATCTTTCCTTGCTCTATCTATAAATTAACAAATTTTAGCTCATACAAATTTTATTTTCTTATTTATGAGGTCTTTTCGGGACCTAGAGGATGTCAAAATAAAATATAATTGTAGCTTCGCTATCAGATTTGTCATGTAATCAACCTGTCACTAAATCTGGAAAAAAAAGTGAAATCCACACTTCAGCATCCTCGATTCAAGATTAAAATCAGTACAGGGTACACACGGAAAATCGAGTGCTCGCGATCGGAAATGTAAATTAGATTGCAGCGCGAGAAAATCTATTAGGTTTCAATGAAGATCGACCTTCCTCAATGCACCTCGATCGAGAACAAAAAAAAAATGGGAAGAAGCGATTCTCAGTGTCCTTATTCGTTGAGTCTAATGAAGTTTTCTCACAAGGTTTTGAAATCCGAGGCGGAACATTTGATAAAAAGTTTTATCAACTTTTATATAGAATCGAATCCTAACTTTCTCTATAACGAAAGGATATAAATTTCGTGGAAAATAATCCTATCTTATTGGGAAATCCTCGCTACATTTTCCGATTTGTTTCCAAGTTTTAATTTGTAAAAATGAATCAAACGGTGTTGAGAGAAATTTCACGGTATTGAGAAGTTTTTTTGCATTTTTATGACACAGTTCAATTCAAATGAGATGTCGAAGTTTCGAACTTTAAGAATCGATTGGCCTGGTTAGATATGGTCTGATTAGCATATCTTTGAATATTTCTGATCGGATTGAATCCCGTGATTTAAAGCCTTAAAGTGAGTATGAATATATTTATCTTCATTTATTTGAAGACATTTTGTTTTGGTTTCTATTTTTTGAAAATAGAATGTGAAAATTGAATTTTTTTGCAACATAGTTCGAATTACTAAAGAAGAATAGGAACTATTGTTGTGAATAATATCTGCCCTTATATCTGGAATTGGTGAATTAAATTCAAATTTTAAATTGTGAATACGCAAATCATACAAATTCTTAATTTACTTACAAAATCGGAATCCAATAGTTTTTTTTAATCATATTTAAGTAATAATATCTCTCCAATTATTTTCTTTAAATTATAATTAGTACAAAAAGAAAATTATTCAGTAACCAACTAAATTAGCTTTTTTTGAGAAATTTCTCTCTCTTCTACTGGTTTTCAAAAAAAAAAACTATTCTTGGTTAAAAGCTAATTTTTTTGGTTTAAAAGTCTACCATTATATTTAGTATTCGGAATTCATTCGATTTGATTAAAAATTCGACTTTAAAATCTAACTGCTAAGTTGAAAAATCCCCAATTTTTTTATTGAAAATCAATTTTCCTAACCGAAAATTTTACTATCACATTTTTGGTTAAGCATTAATCTTTTTCAGTCGAAAATTCAACCGTTTGGTTGAAAAGTAATTTTTTTTAGTTGATTTAAATAGTTGGATAAAAATTAATGTATTTTCTTGATGATTCGCCTTTTTTGTTGTAAAATTAATTTTTTTTTTGGTTGAAGATTCATCTCTTTGGTTGAAAATTAATTTTTTTAACTCAAAAATTTAACTGTTTCATTTTTAATTGAAAAATCATCTTTATAAATTAAAAATTCAACTATTTGGTTGAAAATTGATCTTTTTTAGATGAAAATTTATATTTTTTAATTAACAATCAATCGTTTTTTCAATAATTGATCTCTTCAGTTCATAGTTCAACTATTCAGTTTATTATTAAACCCTTTTCTCAAAAATTAATTTTTTTAAGGTTCATCATTTTAGTTGAAAATTCCACTCTTTAGTTAGAAATTTGATTATTTTGTTAAAAATTCGTCTTTTTTCGTTGAATTCAGCTGTTTTTCATTTTAAATAAAATATTTTTTCGTTGAAATATAAACTGTGCCTTTTTTCCTCAAAAATTTATCTTTTTTGGTCAAAAATTCAATTATTTGGTTAAAAGTTTTACGGCTTTGTTAAAATTGATTTTTTTGTAGATTTATCTTTATGGTTGAAAATTGAATGATCTGATTGAAAATTCGTTTTTTTTTCGGTTAAAAATTACTTTTCATACCTGAAAATTTAACTATTCCATAAAAAAAAATCCTTGTTGAAAAATCTTCAGTTTTCTAAAAAAAATTGAACTTTTTAACACGATAAATAAACATGATAGATTAAATAAATGAAATAAAATTCATCTCCTGTGTTAAAAAATTAATATTTTTTTGTTGAAAATTTAACTAATTTTTTTAAAAACTAATTTACTATGGTTGAAGATTTGTACTTTTGTTTGAAAATTATTTTTTCATCTAAAATATAAACTATTTCGTTTTTGGTTGAATACTAATCTTTCTTAGTTGAAAATTCAACTGTTTGGTTGAAAATTTATCTTTTTTAGTTAAAAATTTAACTTCTTGGAAAATTTATGTATTTTGTTGATGATTCATCTGTTTCTCTAAAAAATTAACATTCTTGGTTAAAAATTCAACTATTTTATCAAAAAATTATCTCTTTTACTTAACTTTTTAGCTTGATAGCTCAACTTTTTTATTAACAATTCGTCTCTTATGGTAGAAAATTAATTTTTTTCAGTTGCATATTCAATTACTTTGTTGAAAATTAATCAGCTGTGGTTAAAGAATGTTTTTTTTAATCATTTTTTTTTTTAAATATCAACTATTACATTTTTCGCTAAGAATAAATCATTTTTGGTTAAAAATGTTTTGATGAAATTTTGATGAAAATTTGTTTTTCGTTGGAAGAAAAATGTAACGATTCCATTTTGGATTAAAAAATGATCTTTTTCAGTTGAAAATTTAACTGTTTGATGGAAATTCGTGTATTTTTAGAAAATGAATCTTTTTTAATTGAAAATTCAACTATGCTTGGTTAAATGTGAAACTATTTTGTTAACAATTTATTTTATTAGTCAAAGGTTTATCATTTCAGTTGAAAATTTATCTATTTTGTTGAAAAATAAACTTTTTTCTTGAAAATTCGTCCTTTTTGTTGAAAATTAATATTTTTAACTGGAAATTTAACCATCACATTTTTTGTTCTAAATTGATATTTTTTAGTTAAAAATTGAATTATTTGTTTGATATTTAATGTATTCTTACGAAAAGTCGTCTTTTGGGTAGAAAACTAATCATCTTGGTTTAAAATTCATACTTGGTAGAAATTTAAACTACTTTATTAATTTTTTTTTTTTTTTTTTGAAGATTCATCATTTCAGTTTAAAATTAATCTCCTGGGTTGAAAAAGTAACTTTATTTGAAAGAACCAATTTCACTACGATTTCCCTATTTTTTTCAAATTACCCCATATCCCCTATTTTAAGAGAATTTTTTTCTGTAACAACAGATTTTAAAATGGATTGATTATATTTTTAGTATAATTTATTTAATAAATTATTCCATAAAAATGTTACGACTATATTCATGAATAAACTCTTTCATTATTGTACACTTATTTCCATTCGTACTTTTTTATATTTTTCGATTTTTAATAAAGTCAATGATTTAAACATAAAGAATCTGGAACAATCTAGAGATATCTGGAAAAACTTTGGAATTGTCATGGTTTTTTTTCAGATTTTTTTTTCAGAAAAAACGAAAAGGAATATATTGCAAGTGAAAAATGATGAAAAAATAATTTATTTGAGGAAAGTAGGTTACAGGTATGGGCTTCAGTTTTTCTTTAGTTTAACGAAGACTAGTTCGTTAAATTGTTTGACAGGCGCCTGCAGGCTAATTGGGGAGCAGAACGGACAACTAAGGGTTCATCGTTGCCTCGATGAGGGTTCAGAAAATTCACCCCCTGCGTCAAACTTTTGCTCCCTAGGGCGAAAAAGTCTGACTTTTTTCCAACTGAAGTTACTTTGTCAGAAACATTGCCAATCATGTTCGAAAACCATGGTTAAGCTTCGGAAATTGTATGGCGATGAATCTATCAGTGATATTCAAATTAAAGAGTTGGTTTAGGCGAGAAAAATGTCTTTGTACTACAATTTAAAGGTGAGAGAGATAGAGGAAAACCTCGGGATTCCAAAAACTATTTTATCAGAAAATTTTAGCCAAGATTTGGACGACAAGACATCTTTCCATATAGCGCAGATTACACAGCAATTTCTGGTGAAACACGACATTCTGCAAATTCTGCAACTCCCATACTGTCCTGACCTGTCTCCCTGTGATTTCTGCCATTTTTTATTGAGATACATAAATAATATGAGGTAACAAAATTATCACTTTCAATTCAAGTGTATTTGATTTTCAATCGGAGTGTATATCTAAATTATGAATGCAATGACTTGTTTCATAATCAGGTCCATTTGAAATGTCGATTAATAATTCAAATGATTTCACGGTAGCTGCTAGAGACAGAAACAATCAAATTTCCGAACACACGCTCATTTGGTTCATCCAGTTTGATGGACTTCGATTTCCAGTATTGTCCTTTGCACACAATGTCGTTCATTAATCGTCCCCAGAGAAACGAATCGATTTTTTTCATTTCCAATTCTGCCAGTTAGCTCAATATCGTACTTATACTATACTTTCCCCTACTTCCCCTAATTCCCCTACCCTTACTTTACTCTTCGTTCCCACTCCTTCCCCTTCTAACTCTGACAGTACTCCCCCTCGCCCTCCTCATCCGCTTCCCAGTCAAGACTCCCCTTCCACAGCCCTCATTTCCCCTACCGTACTCACTCTCATTCCTGATTACCCCTACTTACCCTCACTTCCCCTAATTCCCCTACCCTAATTTACTATTGTTCCTTCTCACTTCTCCTACTCCCTACATATTTCCGCCCATTAACCCTACTTTACCTCACCTCTCCTAATTCTCCTTACTACTCCTTCATTATACCCCCCACTCCCTCAGCCCTTATTTCATATTTTTTTGCTTTTTCCCCTCCCCTTATTTCTTATCACTTCCCCTACTTCCCCACCCGTTACTTTACCATTTGTTTCCATACCTTACCCTTCTTCCTTTTCCACTAATTCCCCCTCTCCTCGCTTTCCGAGTTAAAACTCCTTTTTTCCTACTTCCCTACCACAGCCCTCACTTTCCCTACCGTACGCACTCTAGTTTCTAACTCCCTCTACTTACCCTCACTTGCACTCAATGTCCCTACTTCCCCTCCCTAATTTGCCCTAACTTTCCTACTTTCCATCCCTAATTCCCATTACCTTCCCTTTCTTCCACTACTCTCATTCCCCCTTTTTTCTTCTTACTTTTCCTACTCCCTACTCATTTTCCCCCATTATCCCTACTTCAGCTCCCCTCCCCTAGTTCACCTTTTTCCTTACCTAAACTTCATCATATGCCCTACTCCCTCAGCCCTCATTCACTCTTTTTTGGCCTTTTTCCCTTCCCCTTATTTCATATCACTTTCGCTGCTTCCCCTCCCCTCACAGGAAACTTAAGTTTTCTGATGACAAATTTTCACAAAGTTCAATAATAACCTAATAAGTTTCGAAATCACTTTCTTCTTTCAGGCTTCACACTCTTTTCCTCTATCATACTTATCCTCATTCTCAATCATTCCCCCTACATACCCTCACTTGCAGTCACTTCCTCTACATCCCTTCCCTAATTTTCCCTAACTTCTCCTTCTTGTCCTATCCTAATTTCCCATTGTTTCTCCTCACTTCTTCTACTTCCTACTCATTTCCGCCCATTACCCCTACTTTATTTCCCCTCCCCTAATTTCCCTTTCTTCATACTTCCCCTCCATTATATCTCCTACTCCCTCAGCCCTTCTTCCCTCTTTTTTGGCTATTTTTTCCTCCCCTCATTTCACATCACTTCCCCTTCTTGGTCACCCCTCATTGCAGCATTTGTTTTCACTCTTACCCCTTCTTCCTCTCACAGTACTTCCCCCTCTTCTCGCTTCTCCAGTGAACACTCCTCTTTTCCTACTTCTCTTATACAGTTCTTATCTTCCCTACCGTACTTACTCTCATTCCTAATTCCCCCTACACACCCTCACTTACACTCGATTTCCCAACTCCCCCTCCCTAATTTTACTTCACTTTTCCTACTTCCCCTACCCTAATTTCCCTCTGTTTCTCTTTACCCTTTTTCCCCTCCCCACATTCCTCATCAGTTCTCCTACTCCCTCTCCCCACATTTCACTCTTTGTTTCCACCCCTTCTTCTTCCACTTACACTGCTTCCCCCTCTTCTCACTTTCCCAGTTAACACTCCTCTTTTCCCACTTCCCTTCCTCAGCCATCACTTCCCCTACCATACCCCCTCCCTCATTCTCAATGATTGCCCCTTCTTACCTTCACTTGCACTCACTTCCCCGACTTTCCATCCCTAATTTTCCCTAACTTCCCCTTCTTTCCTTACCCTAATTTCCCATTTTTTCTTCTCACTTCTCTTCTTCCTACTCATTTCCGTTCATTACCCCTACTTCCCCACCCCTAATTTTCCTTCTTACTTACTTTCCCTTTATTATATCCCCTACTCCCTCAACCCTGATTTCCACTTTTTTGGCCTTTTTCTTCTCCCCTCATTTCATATCACTTTCCCTACTTCCCCTCAGCTCACAGGAAACTTACGTGATGACAAATTTTCACAAAGTTCAATGATAACTTAATCAGTTTCAAAATCACTTTCTTCTTTTAGGTTTCACAATCTTTCCTCTATTCCCCTCTTTTCCCCTCATTTCCGCTCATTTCCTCTACTTCACCACCTCTCCCCTAATTCTCCATCCTCCGTACTTCCCCTTCATTATATACCCTACTCCCTCAGCCCTCGTCCCTCATTTTCTCTTTCTTTGGCCTTTTTCCCCTCTCCCCTTCACTCATTTCACATCACATCCCCTACTTCCCCTCCTCTCACAGGAAACTTATGTGATGACAAATTTTCACAGAGTTCAATAATAACTTAATAATTTTCAAAATCACTTTCTTCTTTTAGGTTTCACACTCTTACCTCTATTCTCTTCTTTCTCCCTCATTTCCGCTCATTTCCTCTACTTCACCACCTCTACCCTAATTTTCCTTCCTCCGTACTTTCCCTTCATTATATACCCTACTCCCTTAGCCCTTGTTTCCTCATATCCTCATTTCCTTTTTTTTTTGCCTTTCACCCCTTCCCTCCCTTCATTTCATATCACTTCCCCTACTTCCCCTCCCCTCGCAGGAAACTTACGCTTTCTGATGACAAATTTTCACAAAGATCAATAATAACTTAATAAGTTTCAGATTTAATTTTCTTCTTTTAGGTTTCACAATCTCACCTCTATTACCCTCCGTTCTCCACATTTCTGCTCATTTCCTCTACTTCACCACCCCTCTCCTAATTTTCCTTTCTCCGTACTCCCCCTTCATTATATACTCTACTCCCTCAGCCCTCATTTCCTCTTTTCTTGGCCTTTTTGCCCTCCTCACCCCTCATTTCATATCACTTCCCCTACTTCCCCTGCCCCCCCAGGAAATTTACGTTTTCTGATGCCAAATTTTCACAAAGTTCAATAATAAATTAATAAGTTTCAAAATCACTATCTTCTTGTAGGTTTCGCACTCTTTCCCCTATTACCCTCTTTTCCCCTTTTTGAAGAATCATCATTTTTAGCTCTTCTCAAGAAACTTCCGCTTTTTCTCGTTTTTTCGCTTAAATGCGAATTGGAGTTATAGATCCCGACAAGAAAATACAACTATTTTTGCTTGAAATTTAATTCTTTTTTATTGAAAAGTCTACAATTAAATTTGAAATCTTGAATATTTGATAATTTAATTATTTCGTTGAAAATCTAACTAGTTTGTTCAAAAGTCATTTTTTTGGACAAAAACTCTTTGGTTGAAAACTGAACTATTTCGATGAAAATTCGTTTCTTTTCGGTTGAAAATTAATTTTGTTAATTGACAATTTGACTATTTAATTTTTTGTTGGAAATTTATCTTTTTCAGTCAAGCAATCAACTTTTTGATTGAAAATTGACCTTTACTCTTCAAAATGCATGTATTTTCTTTAAACTCCGTCTTTTCTATAGTATAAAATTAATCTTCTTATTTAATAATTTATCTTTTAAGTTAAAAATTCGATTGTTTATTTGAAATTAGAACTGCTTTGTTATAATCCATTCTTTTTGTTGAAGATTCATCTCTATAGTTGCAAATTTAACTACTTAGTGGAAATTCGTTTATATTTTCGTTGAAATTTAATTTTTTAACTAAAAATTTAACTGTTCCATTTTATGTGGAAAATTTATCTTTTTTAATTGAAAATTCAACTATTTAGTTGAAAATTTATCTTTTTGAGGAGAAAATTTATATACTTTGTTGGAAATTCGTCTTTTTTAGTAGACAATTAATCGCCTTGGTTAATAATAATTCAAGTATTTAGTTGAATGTTGAATTCTTTCCTTTAAAATTAATTATTTTGTTAAAGATTTATCTCTTTGCTTTAAATCTGAACTATTTCATTGGAAACTGGTTTCTTTATGGTTGAAAATTAATTTTTTTAACTAAATATTTAACTATTCCATTTTTTGTTGACAATTTATTTTTTGGTTGAAAGTTGAACTTTTCTAGTTCAAAATAAATATGTTTTGTTTGAGGATTCAACTATTTTAGAGAATTTGTCTTTTACGTTTGAATATTTATCTCTTTTTCTGAAATTTTATTAATCTTCTTGCTTTAAAATGTACTTTTTTGGTTGTAAGTTAAACTATTTGGTTAAAAATAAATTTTTTTTGTTTCAAAAATTGAATATTTGGTAGAAAATTAACTTTTTGTTGGAAATATTTGTTTGTTTGTTAAAACTCATCTAGTTGATAAAAGAATTAATGTATTTTATTGAAAATTCGTCCTTTTGGTAGAAAATTAACATTTTTCTTGAAAGTTCATTCTTTTTGGTTAATAATGACTGTGTATTTAAAAATTAATTTTTTTGGGATGAAAATGCAACTTTTTGGTTTAAAATTCAAATATTTGGTTGAAAAATCTTATTTATTTAAAACTTTAACTATTTGGTAGAAAACTAACTTTTTGTTGAAAATTCAACTATTTTTCCCAAAATGTGTCCTTTTGAGTTCAAAATTCAACAATTTTGTAGAAAAATTCATGCATTTTGGTAAAAGACCGTCTTATTTGGCAGAAAATTCAATTGTTTTCTTAACAAATTAAACCATTTTGTTGAATGCATCTTTTTTGGCCAAAAATTAATCCGATTTTTTAAATATTGGTTTTTTTTTTTTAAGTAGGCTTTATTGTAGAAAGTTAATCTTCTTGGATGAAAATTCAACTATTGGGTTGAAAATTCAACTATTTGGTTAAAAAAAGTTATTTATTTGAAAATTTAACTATTTGGTAGAAATTTAATTTTTTGTTTGAAAATTCAACTTTTTTATTTGAAAATTAGTCTCTGTTGCCTGAAAATTCAACTATTTGTTTATTAATGTAATGATCTAGTTAAAAATTAATTTTCCTGTGTTGAAAAGTGGTCTTCTTAGGATAAAAATTTATCTCTTTCGGTAGAAAATATTTATTGCTTAAAAATTTAATTATATGGTTAAAAATAAAACATTTTTCGACTAGAAATCTTAGGAATTCAAAGCGTTTCATAATTTTTATAATGAATTCCTAATCAGTCAGTGCAACCAACTTCAATTTGGACAATAAAAATTGATTTCTGAATATTTTATTTTTTATTTTTTTTATTTTTTTCTTAGTTTTAATGAATAGTTTCCTGGATATTTTTCGTATCTTCGACACAGGTGGCCGATGTTCTCTTTTACTTTTCTCGTTTGAAAAAGGAGGATCACATTTTAAAAGTTTGAGAAACTTTCCCTTAAAATAAGAGGAAAACTTTATTCGAAGGGAAAACGATCCTCAATACTCGGGTCTCAAAGCTTTTTTAGTTTGGCTCAAAAGGAAGGAATTCAGTTTATTTCCTTGACGTATCCAAAGTTAGAACGTAATTGAACTTTAAAAGATTTCCGAAAATTTATAAAATATTTGTAAATTTCTTCCAAACATCTAAAAGTCCCTAATATCTTTTATCTGTCTCAAATTTTTCCTGAAATTGGGTAAAATTCTGCAAAATAAAAAAAATTTCCTAAAAATTTTCCATCGACTAGATTCTAGATTTGGTTGAATTTTTTTTTTCCTTTAAAAGAAAATATTTCTGTTTGGTAAATCATCTCTTTTGGCAGAAAAATCATCGACTTGGTTGAAAATGAAACTATTTTGTTAAAATATTAATTTTTCCTGTTGAAGATTCATCATTTTAGTTAAAAATTCATCTCATTGGTAGAAAATGTAACTATTTCGCTGAAAATTAGTTTTTTTTTTTTTTTTTTTTTTAGAAAATTCGTCTCTTTCCGTCAATATTTCATATTTTTATCAAAAATGCAGCTAGTTAAAAATTATTATTTTAATTTTTTTTGCTGAACTCGACTCTTTTATATTTAAAATTAGAATCTTTCAAGTCAAAATATCGGCCATTACATTTTTTGTTGAGAATTCATTTTTTGTTTGTTTGAAAATTCTACTATTATCTATAAAAATTAACTGAATAGTTAAAAATCAACTATTTGGTGGCACATTCCACTATTG
>JAABKJ010009658.1:0-11151 GCA_011634705.1 Andricus grossulariae
ATTATTCACAGTATGTGTGATTGGATTTCTCAACGGATCGATAATTACAATCTCCGATGATAATACAGATTTCTATTGAAATATTGATTGTGTAACCCCTTGCTAAAATTAGCGTATATCAGATAAACAGTATCATTTTTTGATCTCTCCATAGCTCAATTGGTTATCGAACCTGACCGGAAATCAGTTGATCTGGTGTTCGAATGCCAGTGGTGCGAGCGGAGAGAGATCTGTTTTTTTTTTCCTGTATGAATTTGAATTTAATAAAAAATTTTGATTTACGCCTCCAGCTAGTCTATATGACGGAAATGATTTGTCTGTATTAGAGGATTTAACTTTGGTGGATAATGTAGATTTCCATTATTCACAGTAAATGTGATTGGATTTCTCAGCGGATCGATAATTAAATTTCTCCGATGTTAATACAGATTCCTATTTCAAATATTGATTGTGTAACATCTTGCTAAAATTAGCGTATATCAGAAAAACAGTATCTTTCTTTGGTATCTCTGTAGCTCAGTTGGTTGGAGCGCCTGACCGGAAATCAGTTGATCTGGTGTTCAAATCCCAGTGGAGCGAGAGAAGAGAGATCCTTTTTTTCTGACTGAATTAGAATTTAATGAAAAATTTTAATTTACACCTCCATCTAGTCTGTATGAAGAAAATGATTGTTCTGTATTAGAGGATTTAACTACGGTCGATAATGCAGATTCCCATTATTCACAGTATAAGTGATTGAATTTCTCAACGGATCGATAATTACAATCTCCGACGATAATACAGATTCCTATTTAAAATATTCATTGCGTAACCTCTTGCTAAAATTAGGGTATATTAGAAAAACAGTACCTTTCTTTAATCTCTCTGTGGCTCAATTGGTTAGAGCGCCTCACCGGAAATCAGTTGATATGGTGTTCGAATCCTAGTGGAACGAGAGGTGAGAGATCCTTTTTTTCGGAATAAATTTGAATTTAATAAACAATTTTAATTTATACCTCTATCTAGTCTGCATGACGAAAATAATTGTTCTGTATTGGAGGATATAACTTTTGTCGATAATGTAGATTTCCATTATTCACAGTATGTGTGAATGGATTTCTCAACGGATCGATAATTACAATCTCCGATGATAACACAGATTCCTATTTAAAATTTTTGTTGTGTAACACCTTGCTAAAATTAGCGTATATCAGAGAAACAGTATCTTTCTTTGATCTCTCTGTAGCTCAATTGGTTAGAGCACCTGACCGGCAATCAGTTGATCTGGTGTTCGAATCCCAGTGGAGTGAGAGAAGAGAGATCCTTTTTTTCTGAATAAAATTTTCATTTAATAAATTTGAATTTATATCCCCGTCTAGTCTGCTTGACGAAAATTATTTGTCTGTATTAGAGGATTTAACTTTGGTCGATAATGTAGATTTCCATTATTTACAGTATGTGTGATTGGATTTCTCAACGGATCGATAATTACAATCTCCGGTGATTACACAGATTCCTATTTAAAATATTCAAACTGACTAGTAGAAAATTACTAATTGGTAGTAGTTTTCTAATTATTCAAATAGCGCCGATTCGTTTACTGCTAAATAGTAAAAATCTACTAATTCAATGTATAATAATTACCTTCTAAATGAATGAGTAACTATACCTACTGAAGGAATTGGTAATGCTATTACGAAATTGTAGGTTCTGAAAATTTTAATATTATTTTAAATTTGTGCACAAGAAAAGGCACATGAATATTCTTTACAATTAAGTCGAGTCTGGTGATTCTGCAGTACGTTTGCCAATTTCTGCATACGATAAGCCTCGAAGATGCATAATTTTTCGGAAAATACATTTTACCTAACCTAACCTTTTTTAAGGACACTTTCCCAGTTTCCTTTAAACTATTAATTTATTCTCCATTATTAATCCAAAAGTTATCCATTTTTGAAGAAAATAAACAGATGACAAAAATAATAATATCAGTGACCAAAATCATTTAATTTGCAATAAAATGAAGTCAGAATCCACTCGCCATGGCACTGGTGTAAGCTGCCATAAGAGTCTAATGCATTCATGAGTCTAATGTATTTTTGCGTTCACGTTTTTCAGCGTCATCTCTTGTCTCGCAGAAAAAACTAAAGTCTCACATAACTGCGAAATTTGAATGTCATAGCATTTCCAAAAGTGAAATGAGTTTACTATTTTCTATTTATCATCCTAAAAGAAGGGAATAATAATACAAAAAAATTCAAAGCATTAAATAATTCTTTTATAGCACGAAATAGATTGAAGTATTGTGTTAAAAAGTTCAAAAAAAGATTAACGTATTGTTTTAAAAAGTTTTCAAAATCGAAAATGTCTGTAATGTATAAATTTGGAATATTATATTGTTTATATACAATTATTATTATAACTAGCCTAACACTAGACAATGTCTAATATATTAACAAATCAGAGGTCTGCTTCACATTGTAAAATTTAAGACTGGAAACCGCATGATTATTTTCAAGCTTACTTTATCATTGTGAATTACAATGTTCAACAAAATATCACCAATTAATTCATAGAGTTTCAGGAGATCATACAAGTTTGGTTCTTAGTGCAATTTTTTGGTTAAAATTTCCTTTTCCTTTGAGTTAAAATTCGTCTTTTTAGGTTGAAAAGTCATCCATTGTGTTGAAAATCCAATACATGTTTTGACATGAAATCTTCAGGGTTTAAAGTGTTTCATATTGGTTCAGGTACCATGACTTACTCTATTTACGAATTTCCTAATATAGTTTTGTTGTTTTAAGAATGATGAAAATGTTTCACAATCGTGGTCTTATACTAAATTTTTCTACGTGACTTTAATTTTTCCGTTTTGGCGATATTTGGCATGGCTCTTTAAACAAAAATTAACTTGAAAGATAAAAAAATGTTTTCAATCTAAGTGTTTTCTGCCTTTACCATGCAATCCTAAGCACGTATTCTAAACTTTAATAATTCTGAAGGCCTATGGGTGATAAATTCAACAAATAAGGAAAACTCTCGCATCAGGGATCAACAATCTTTCTCATTCCATTATATTTATTTTAAGGAATAAACAATGAGTTGTTACTTTCAAACTCTTTTTATTATTGTTAATTACACTGGTCAACAAAATATGGCAGATGAATTCATCGAATGGAAAGTATTTTTTTCGAGGTGCCTAGTAGGAGATAACGCATGTCGTTTAATAAACGCTTATATTTGGCATACAATTATCAAATCTACCGAAAGACACCTGAGATGAAATGAAATAATCCATTAGCATTTTTTGATCAGGAGGCTATGAACTATATTATATTGTAATTCCAGCCAATTTGACCGGGGTCGGATTCTAATGTAAAGTGTGCGGGGTCCTTTGCCTCTTTTCGTTACAATTAAATGATTAAACGAACTTACCTGTAAGTGAAGTTGTATCATAATTGTATGAGCTCCTCTCTCGAAATGATGAAATAAACATGTAGTCCTCTGGACTTCAGGTCGACCTGGCCTTATATCCACAAAGTTTAAAGCTTTAAGCTTAAAGCTTAAAGAAGAAGACAATAGGAGGAGACACCTCCTGGGCCTCTGTAGGGAATTCCCATCGTCCCGTGACGTCGGTAAGCGGCCGCGCTTGCTCTCATTAGTTTAAAGCTCCGTCGTAACTTAACTATCAGGGTCTCGAATGTGTCTTCGAGATGAAGGGCCGTAATGGGCGGGACTTCGATCATTTCGGAAAAGGAGCTCATACAATTATGATAGAACTTTACTTACAGGTAAGTTTGTTTAATCACTTAATTGTACTACGCTCCTCTTCCTCATAATCAAATAAACATGTAGCTGTTCAAAGCAGTTACGACGCTAAAATTAACAAAGTAACTTGGTACCGTCCTTGGTGATTTTATTAAGTTTACATTATGGTTTACATTAAGTTTACATCATAAAAGCGGGAAAACAAGCCTTAGTTATTAAGAATAGCCCTAGCAAAGATATCTTTGCTGACTGTTATTCCACGGTCATAAAACTTAGCAAAAGCATTTGACGTTTCTGTCCAACCGGCAGTTTTTCGCAAAATGTCTATATTGACACCATTTTTTTTTGCAGCTAAAGTTGACGCGTGGCGCGTGGAATGCGCGGTAAAGATATCAGTATTAGGACCGCTTTTGGCTAAAACGTGCTCTATCCAGCGGCCTAGCGTTGCAGCAGTAGCTGCCTTAAAGGTTTTTTGTTAGTGAGAAAAAGAAACTTAATTCCCTCACGCCTACTTTGCGTTCTTTTAGTATAGGATTTTAAAGTAGTGGCAGCATAAATCTTTTCATTTTCATCATGACAGGGCAAATTTAAGAAAGGTTGTTTTTTTATTACGCCCTGAGGTTTTTATGCGCTTTGGAATTTTTATATGGATTGCTTCGTTTACCTCCTCGACATTTTCTACCTGAATTAGCTAAAATGTCTACAATCGGTGCCCCGTAATCAATGCAAGTAAAGTAATAAGTTTGTAGCCTAGATCTCGAGTGCTCCATTTTTTGTTAATAGGCAACGATGATAGGTAATCTAAAAGTATTTTTGGATCCCATGTAATGGAGTATTTAGGCTCCGACGGCCTCAAATTATTCAAACCTTGGAAAAAACGTCCTATCATCTCGAGCCAATCCACGACCGACTAACAGTGAGACAGCCGATCTATAGCAGTTTATAGTAGCTGAAGATAAGTTGCCATTAAATAAGTTAGTTAAAAAATTTAAGACATGTAGAACTGAAATAGTAAAAGGATCAATATTGTTTTCTATGCAAAAACTCCACCATTTTCTAAAACAACCTTCGTATTATCTGTTTCTCCCATTTCGTAGGCTTTCCTGACAAGATTCCGACCACGGTAGCTTTGTCCCAAAACTGATTTGTTTCCCTGTTAGCAAAGAATACATTATGTTTAGCTTCAATTTTGAGCGTTTTTGAAGTAAGTAATTCACGGAATGATGGGTACCAAGGTTGCGCTGGCCACTCAGGAACAACCATTATTCCTTCTGCCCCCTCGTCTCTAATTTTCTGTAAGCATTTTAAAATAACCGAGCAGGGCGGAAATGCATAGAAGAAAAAAGGATTCCAATCTAAGGTGAAAGCATCAATTGCGAAACAATCAGGGTCTCTTTTCCATGATACGTATTTTTTACATTTTGTGTTAACTCGCGTAGCAAACAAATCAATCTGTGGCATCCCAAATATATGGACAATGCGCTAAAAGGCTTCTGTTGACAATTCAATTTCTGCAACTGATTGTACCCGACGAGATTCAAAGTCTGCTTCTGAATTATCTTTTGAGGGTATGTATGTTGTAAAAACCCAAATTTGTCTTTCCTCGCACCACGACCAAATCCGCCGCGTTATCTCATTGAGATTCTTAAATTGAATACCGCCCATTTTGTTAATATAAGCGATAGCGACGTATTATCGATATGCAGTAAAATTTGGCACATATCTTTGTATGCATTAGCCCCTAATTCACCACTGGGCAACATGATACTAAGAAACCGAGTAATTCTGCAAATCTTCTCATGGAATAATTTTATCTATACGTAATTTTTGCAAGGAATTTTTTATATTTGATATCTTTTCATCGGGTAATTTTACCGTCATATTATACGAATCATAGATAGAGCCTAAAAATTTGCATCTATGGCTGGGTCGAAGACAACTCTTACAGTCGTTAAAAATAAATCATAAAAAACTTAGTAAAGCTCTTGTTTCTGTCACGTTTCTTCGACAATCTGCGAATGAATTTCCAATAAGAAACCAATCGTCTAAATAAACTACCGATTGAAACCATAATTTTCGTAAATAAGCTGCAACTGGTGTTAAGATCTTTATAAATACATATGGTGCTGTGCTTAAACCGAATGGCAAGCATGTAAACTCATATAGTTGGTTATTAAATAAAAAACGTAAATATTTTCGGAAGGATTTACGCACAGGAATGACATAATGAGCGTCCTGCAAATCTAAGTTTTACAAGAAGCAATTTCGTCTCAATAATTTTTTAACAGTGCGGTTATCTTCTAATTTTAAATAATGAGGCTATAAAAAGTTATTTAAGTTTTTTAAATTTAAGATAGGCCTATTTTTGCCATTTGGCAAAACCAGTGGCGTTCTCTCGGTACCGTTTTTTGAATAGCATTACCATCAAAGGGGATGTTATAACCGTTGACCCAAAATAACACCGTCTTATCTGCAGTTATTATTTGCCAATGTGACAGAAAAAACTGTAGCCTGCCGGCTATATGACTTACAGGGATTATTTCCTGTATCGACGAGCCTGGGATTGAAGATCCTTCCTGGATTGACCTCTCCTCGACGAGCGGTACGGTGATCCTCTCCGCTGGTAAGGTGTTTGATTGTAGGAGCCTCGATGGAAGCACCACTGTCCGCCCGTCGACGCTCTGTTGTAATTTCTCGAGCGACGGGGCGGATCCTTTGCGTTTTTTGGCTGCTTGGAAGAGTTTTTGGCTTCAGGTTCACTTAACTCGTCGGATGTCGCTGCCAAGGCTTTATCTGACTTGATGGTCTCGTCAAGCTTCTCACCAAATAAAAAGTGGCCAATCTCTGTATCAGCTAAAATCTTCTATACCGAGGCGTTAGGCGTATTGGCCACAATGAGATTCTTGCGAATGCAAGATTCGTCATGCTGGAGATCCGCTAATAGACTTCCGCAATCGCCCAAACGTCCCAATAAGGAATTGTTAGAATCGGATGGCTTCTGCTGAAGAACTTCTTCAATCATTTGGGCGATGATGGTCATAGAAGCTGAAAGCTTAATTTGTTTTGCGATGATGCGAGTGTCACGCAATGCTGTTGATTCTTGGATGTAAGATTTTGTTTCTGTGTTGAGTTTCGGCGGATCCCATAAAATATTTTTCTCTGGTGTCGGGTAAAACGAGGTGATTCGTGAGCATTCTTCTTCTGACAGTCCTTTCTTAATAATGCCAGTCCAACGACGAGTAATCAACTCATTGACGGCGCCTGAATATTTCTTTTCCTCTAACACCTCCTTGCAAAGTTTCTTCAATACCTCGTCTCGGGAATTTGATTCTTCAGAAGCCTTCTTAGTCCCGGCACTTGCCTGCTCAGCGATCTTTTTAGGAACATTACTATTCTTTGGCTCTTCTGATTTGCGTTTCCCATTGTGTGGAGAGTCGTTTGGAGAGCGAGACCGTGTGCGACGAGGCGTGCTTGAGCGTGAGCGACGAGATATGCGTGTGCTAAGAGGTGTGTGAGCGTGAACGAGATCGCTCAGACGAAGTACTTCTTGAGGCACCATAGCCACGCGATCGGCTCCTGTCTTGCTCTAAAAAAGACAGAATCACGTGTATCAGATATGTGAATTCGCACCGATGCGTATTAAGCCGATCTCAATATAAGCGGGTCGATCGCAATAAAGTTTCAGCGTAAACTTAAAGTTTAACGTGACTGTATAATGGACTGCGAGATTAGAGTCTCGTTAGTTGTATTGATCAGGCATTCCTTCGAAAAAGGATGTTTACAGTATAAGGGTATTGCGTTGCATCGCAGCGCGGCGTCTATCGGTTAGAGCCGATGACGCATACCTTCTTTGTGCGAGAAAGCGATGAAAGAAATTAACACTTGTGGTTGAAGGTATCCGCAATCGCCAATTAGTTCGGCAATGTGCAGTTGTTTTGTGTGGTTAGGGCCAAAGAGAAATTCTCGCACAAAAAATCGCCCCTGCACTTAATAGGTCAGAGCCCGTATGCCATTATTGGAGCAGAGAATTGTTGTATCATACGCTCGATACCTGTCATAAAAAAAATAACTGTACTTACAGCGACGAGAAGAATGAGAACGTGTCATTGAGCTTGGTCTGGAGGCTGAGCTGCCAGTTGATTTGCGAGGAGATCGCAATCTTTGTGGTGTTTCGTCATATGATCTTCTCCTTTCAATATTTTTCAGTGCCTCCCGGACTATTTTTTCCACATCTCCATATGCATCGTTCCTGGAGTGGGAATAACGTCTCTTCCAACTACTCATTTCCACTATAATCACTTTTTTTTTTACACCAAGGACTTTTGTGGACGAACCGGTCAGTTTGGCACAAAGCGAAAGAATGAGAGCAAGCGCAGCCGCTTGCTGACGTCACGGGAGCATGGGGATTCCCTGCAGAGGCCCAGGATGTGTCTCCTATCGTCTTCTTCTTTCAGCTTTAAGCTTCAAGCTTTAAATTTTGTGGATATAAGGTCTGGACGACCTTAAGTTGAGAGGACTACATGTTTATTTCATGATGAGGAAGAGGAGCGTAATACAATTTTTTTTTTTCATTATTTTTTGTGCGATCAAAAGTTGGATTTTCGATTTTTCGTGAAAACTCACAAATTTTTTTTACTAATCTTTTAGGCCTTTCAAAAAGTAACGTTTTTCTTGTCTTGAATTTTTTTCATATCGTGCTTTATTTGGCTTAAAATGTTAATTTTCTTTTTTTTTTTGATTATGAAAATGCTATAACTCTGATAATGTTAATTTTATCGAAAAAAGTCGTGGAGATAAATTGTTCAAATTTTTTAGTACTGCGGACAGTCGTCCATAGAATTACTGAATTAAAAAAAATGGTCTGAAAAATTTTGAAAATGCTTTAACTTTTTGAATTTCTATCCAAAATAGCTGGTTAATAAACTCGATATTTATTTTTGGTTCCTGAAGTTGTATGCCAGAGCACAATCCAATTTGATAAGTCTTTTAAAAGTTATACGGTATACAGACCGCGACAACGACAACAGACAGACACCGACGTAAAAACTATTTTTTCTGACTCGGGGGCCTCAAAACGTCGAAATTTGATGGAATCCACGAAAGTCATTTTTCACATAAAATCAATACCTTCTCATTATGATGAGAATGTTAAAAGAGGAGTTTAGTACATCTAAAAAAAAGTCTTTCAGTCATATTATTTTGGGAATTGCAAGGTATACAAATTTCCATTTTTTTCTGCATTCTTGACTAAAAACGGAGAAGTTGTGTTTTTGGAAAATAATAAAAATATATAATAATAGAAACATAATAAACAATAATTTTTGGAAAATAAATAAGTGTATATAATTCATTTCTCATGTAAAATACGTCTTTTTCCATTGACAAATAAATAATTGTTCAAAACAAAATCTTGCCATCACCACTTATGATTACTTTTGGGCCATTTTTTAGTACTTTTGTGGCAAACCCATGTGCAAATTTACGTTGGCACCCAGAGCAGGACCGTCGGCCCCAAGTCGGATCGACTTTGACCCGCCATAGATCAGCAGCCAAATTTGGGCCAACTTTTGTATTCATAAGAAAATTATGTCGGCCCAACCTAAACAGCCAATGTTGGCAGTCTTAGTGGGACCGACTATTGGCCCTAATTTGGCTCGAACATGGCCCGACCATAGGGGGAACTATGGGAAATCTTTCTTAAACGAGTAACGCCTACTATCGGCCAAACTCTGGGCAATAGTCAGCCCAGTAGTGCGAAATTCGATCGGATGCCAGAGCTCGAGCATGGGCCCAAAGTGGGCCCTGCTTTGGTAACCGATCTACGGTAACCATATTTGGGCCGACTAAGATGTTTTCAAGCTGCCGTGGTCCCACCGACGTTGGCAACTGACGTTGGTGGCGGGCGAAAAGCCGACTGTTGGCATAATTCTGGTCCAACTTTGGGCCGACCCTCGTTCATTATTTCAAAACGACCGAAATTTGGGTATTAAATAATCATTGTAAAAAAGTCTGGAACACCTAAAAACCAAAACGTTACATGAAAGTTTGAAAAAATTTGTTATTAAAGAAATTGTCGTAGTACGCTATAAAATTTCCTAATTCCGTCGATGAAAATTTTAAATCCGTATCAAAAATGACATCTTATGTCATTATCAACAGTTGTGAAAGGGTCTAAAATGCGAAAAAATAAAATATTACACGAAGAAAAATTATTCAAAGTGGGCGCCTCTAAAAATATTTTGAACAAAAATGTTGAAAAAAAAATTGTTTCAACAAATCTTTGAAAACAAAATTGTTTAAGAAACATGTTAAAAAAATGTTGTTTAAACAAATTTTTTCGGAAAAAAATTTTTTCAAGAAAAGTGTTTCAACAAAATTTGTTGAAAAAAATATTGAACAAAAATATTTGAAAAAGATGTTGGAAAAAAATTTGTTGAAAAAAATTGTTTGAAAAAAAATAAGATGGTTCAGCTCGGGGCTACGAAACCCTAAAAATTGTCATAGATTTAAATTAGTTATTTAAAAATAATTTTTTTATATTCCCGTTAACAGTTAATTTATTTTACATCTACGTGATGTCGCATAATAATAAAAAAATGAATGAGAAAAAGAGTTGAAAAATGTTTTTATTCAACTATTTTGAGCTGTGGCTTATGAGGATGATTTTTTCACTGACTTTCCATTCCGACGGTATAGATTATAGAGAAATGGTTAAGACTCCCGACTGCTAGGCAATAGATTTAGGTATAGATGTAGGTTCGAAACCCCGTAGCGTTAGAAATTTTATCTATAATATAATGCTTAAAAATGTAATATATATGTATTCATTCTAATCAGGCTCATTAACATTTATATACAAAATACTCGCATTCAATTATTATTTATTTGTTGAATACCTATTTTGTTATATCCGTAGAGTATAGTTATAGTGTGTGTTGAAATTATATTTAAAAGAAAAGTTGTCCCTTCATTGTAGCCCAAGGCTATGCCGATCTCGTTCAACGTAATGGACCAATCTTGGTTCCTCATGTCGGGCCGATGGTCGGCAAAAACCTCGGCCCAGCGTTATCATTTCACTAGTTGGGCCGACCTCCGGCTAACAAGGTTGGACCGATTTTTACAAAGTCGGACTTTCGACTTTGGGCCGATGGGAAATCCGCACATGGGTTACAGTCTTCGAACTGAATACTCTGATTTGACGCTTGAGGAACTTTATAATAATAATATAATAATATTATCATTATCATACCATTAAGCCAAATCTCTTTCGGGGTAAGCGAAATCACTCGGTTCTAGCCGAGTGAGCCATTCGAAGCTCTTATGATTACCCAGGTGCGAAATTCGGTCGGATGCCAGAGATTGACCATCGGCCCAAAGTCGGTCCTACTTTGGTAACCGATCTAT
>JAABKJ010009659.1:0-11151 GCA_011634705.1 Andricus grossulariae
CATCAGGGCTTAATTCAGGTACAGAGGGTTTTATTTTCGCATGTCAGGACGGTGTCATTTCCACCTTAGCATACCGTTACTGCACTTTATGTCAAGAAGTTTCAAGTTGTTAACGATCAGGTTAACAAGTTGTCTTAACGAGGTGAGAAAAACACACCAAACAAAACAAACCTCGAAATTTCTCATGGAAAATTATACAAAACGAGACGAGACCGCGGGATGAGAAGTCGCGAAGACAGTCGTGGCGCGTCGGGCATTTCCATTTGATCGACGAAGGCTGCTGCGCCATATATGTAGTATTCAAGGACAGAGAGCGGTTTTTAAATACCATTAAGAATTAAGGACGCATTTTCAAAATTTATTAGCCAATTTTCTGAAAATTGATTTTAAATTTGATTTTAAACATCATTCAATATTAAACATGAAATTCAAACTACAAACTGAAGTGATGAAAATAAAAAAATATTGAAAGATGGAATTCTTCCAATAGTTTCATCTTTTAAGAGAATACCAATTCAAATTGAAAATTTTTGAAATATTATGTCAATACCAAACAAAAATTTCTGGCTATTTGAAATTTTTACGATGGACCAACGCTTGATAGCATATTTCACTTCTTAACTTTTTCAAGTTTTTTTTTGTTCTTTTTAACTTTCAGGATGACCATAAAAAAATATTTCAAAAAACTCTTCATTCGGTGTAAGCATTTTTAGAAATATTTGCCAACTATTTTCTTTTACACTGTATTCTTTTATATTTTTTTTTATGGTTTTGACATTTTTTGTGTAGTTACTCTGCGGTAAGAATGTTGCTTGATGTAAGCATTTTAAAAAATTTTTAAATATTTTTTTGTGGTTATAATGAATGTTCAAAAAAAGAACCAGAGCTAATAGAAAAAAAAGTTTAAAAAGTTGGAAATTTTTTTTCTATTTAAAAAGTTACAGAATAACCAAAAAATTTTCTTGTTAATCTTACACCGATCGAGTAAAGGAACATACTATTAAATTATCGTTTTTGAATGAATGAAATGCATTGCACATTAAGCAATTTTACAAATGCATTCAATAGTATTATTCAAACAAATTTCTTCATTTATGCTTACGATAAAATAGGGAATGTTTCAATTTTTATGTATAAACCATTTTTACATTTTTACCTCGCATTCCGTGCGTGTAACGTGTCCCGCACGCTTGCTGTCTGGTTAGTGTATTTTGTACTTTGTTTAGGTTCATAATAGCTATTTACTTCAAAGTTTCGTGACATTACAGCAAAAATGACCTTAAACATACAGTTCTTTATGACTTCATAGTAAATAAATGCAACAATATTTATAGTGTTTCAAATTTTTTATAAATGAAAAAAATAATTCTCTTGCCTATGCTGGAAAGAAGCAGAAAATATATTAATTTTTTGCGAAGTTATGGATTTTTGAACGTGTTTTTGCGAACTAAAGTTCCTAGTGGGTATTAAAGGGTTAAAATAATTTTAGAATGTTTTTATCCTACTAACAATTTATTATAATAATTAGCAGTTTGTAGAATTGTTCAAAAAAAAATTTCAAGAAATTTCACTGCCTCCTTTTACAGTGGATTGGTTTTCAAGACCTCAAATAATAGGTCAACGATTTGCGTAGTAATCAAGTTAGAATTCAGAAAACTCAGGTTAGAAGAGGAGAAGGGGGATCTCGTGACGCGAGGATCGCTGGCGTGCGTTCGGGCGACGAAACTTCGTTTTGTTTGATGTATTTGAAAGCTGTAGGACCGATGGTCCATTCTAAGTGCCCTAATTACATTCTTATATTTTGTTTGGAACTTACGGTGTTTTTATTATATCTTATTAGACTTTGAAATCCAGACTAAGCGATCGTGAATTCCGTTGGCCCCGAGGCGCCGAGATTTATCGGAGTCTGTGTTCTTTATTTAGTATAAAGTTATAAATCAGAAGTGGGATATATTCCCAAATTTTTCGGAGACTGTTATCGCTCATGAAAATGGTCAATTCGGTGTATGAGGTATTTTCTTAGGATGAACTTTTGAGAGTTTTCGGTGGACTTATGGAACTTGGCAAACAAAGGATTTTGCTCTGAATGTGGTGGGAGGAGGTCGAGAAGTTTCAGTCGGTAGACTACAGGCGGATTGGCGTAGAATCATTAGCGACAGCGAATTCTGCTGGTGGTGAGGCCTAAATGAAAATGGTATCTTGTTTCTTGTTTGAAATTTTGAAGTACGTACAGTGAAAATGAGTAATCCGGGGAATTTTGACGAAAACGCGAGATTTTCCGGGAGTGGCAATGGACAAAATGCCGTCGTTATTATATCGCAGTCGGTGGAAAGGAAGGAGGCCGGGAGTTAGGACGGAAAATTCGGAATGACGTGGGTTTCAGAAACGAGGGAAGAGCTGTGCAGGTCAAGGACAACATTTTCAACTTAGAGCGGACGATTTGATCCGTGATCGAGGAAGCCGTTCCCACGTTCAACGACTACTTGACGTAGTCCATTTGAGACATTATATCGTTATCAACCACGATACGACGAAGGCCGCCTCAGCAACCTTGGAGCCAAAGTCGCAACGGATCCTGATGAATCAGTGAACTAGATTCAGGATGAAGTTCGATCAAGGATTTTCAAAGAGCAATTGAAAGTGAAGGGGCGGGAAAATATGAAGAAAAGTTTCTACGAAGAATATCAGCCAAAAGAGGATGTTGTCCGGAGGCGAGCAGTCGAGAGTAGTGGGGAGTCAACAAAGTTTCAGCCTAAATTTCGAGGTCTGATGATTATAATGGAAACCTTGGGTCACGACACATGCAAAATCATGCACCTTAGGAACACAGCAGCGGGACGAACGTATGCAGCTACTGCCTATGCGTCTTAATTAAAAGCTTGGCGACTAGGTCAGGAATACTGAAATGACGAAGAAGATTCCGAGAGTGACATCGAAGTTGAGGTCAAGATCTTGGATCGCGTAGAAGACTGAGATGACGAAGAAGATTCAGAGAGCGACATCGAAGTTCAGGTCAAGAGCTTGGACCACGCAAAACCGCCAGCCTTAGGTTTGAGTAACTATAGCTGTAGACTGAATGATTATTATTTAGAGGAGTTTAACTACATTAATTTATTTGGATTGATTGAGGACAATCAAGGAGTCGGATGGCCGGATCTGTTAGCTTTTCATTCCATAAAATAAAAAAGAATAGGTCAACGATTTACATCGTAATAAACTTAGAATTCAGATGAGTCAGGTTAGATGAGGAGAAGGGGGATCTCGCGAGGCGAGGATCGCTGGCGTGCGTTCGGGCGACGAGACTTAGTTTTATTTAGTGTATTTGCAAGTTCTAGGACCGATGGTCCATTCTAAGTGCCGTAATTATATATTATTTTTTATTTTATTATTATAATTATATTATATTTTGTTTGGAACTTACGTAGTTTCTATTATAACTTATTAGACTTTAAAATCTTGAACAAGCGAACGTGAATTCCGGAGGCCCCGAGGCGCCGAGATTTATCGAAGTCTTTGTTCTTTATTTAGTATAAAGTTATCACTTCTATGATTGTTTTCAATTTTAATTTGCCATTCTTGACCAATATATTTTAAATGATTGAAAGATATGTTTTATTTTAAGCCTTTCATGTTCATACATTTTGCATTTTAAATGTATTAAATATTTTCAATTTCATAATTGCTCCATTCGAATGCCTAAGGCAACATTTTTTAAGCTTGAGAGCTTCCAGATAATTCCCTGTTCTTCTAAATTTTAAAGCTTAGGAATCACACGCTGTCTCTTTTTTATCTATTCCCCTATGTTCGCCTTTAAATTTCACTTTTGACCCTTTTTCCTCTTCTTTTTTTACAAAGTCAATGTATTTCTAATTCCCTTACATCTTAAAATAAATCCCCCTTTTTTAAAAGAAAAAGTCTCTTTGCCAAAATCCCAAGCAAAAAATTGAGTTACTGTACTGTTTTTGCTTTGAAATTATGAAATTTTTTAAATACCAATAATCGTTTTTTAAGTTTAACTTATATACCATTTTTTTGGTTATTGACAGATATCTTGTGGATATGGTGTGTGGATTAAGAAGCTGGATATAGAATTTGTAGCTTTTCAAAGGTTAAAAACTGTACCTATGTTTGTAAAAAACATTCTATTGAAAATTATACCAGAAGATATATTGAGAGCAAGCAGATTCACTGAACAATCGAGCAACGCGTACGATGTTCCGCAGGAAAAACCCGCTGTTGATCCATACAAATGAAATGCAGTGGCCGGTAAATATATTTTAAAATAAAATAAATTTAAAATTACGGTAAAATAAATATCAATATAAGTGAATTAATTGTTTAACGTCATTACTTAACACGCATACGCACTTTTTTCAGCGATCACAAGACACTGGATGACAACATGGAATCGAAATTTTTCGACGGACAATGTGACCAAGCACTGCAGCAGGGTCAGCAAATACCTAGGGAAGAACATTAATTGCGTTAATAGATATCTCTGTAGAAATTTTAATTTGCGAAAAAAAGTAAAGAAACAGGGTAATAAGAAAAAAGGGAAGAAATCTAAAGCTAATATTACTTGTGAGGATGAACTTACGAGTGATGAAATGCTACTCGAAAGACAAAATGAGATGAACAAGAAAGACAATGATGGCAAGAAAGCAGATGAGACGAACCTTCGCGAAGATGGTGTAAGTGAAGACGAAACAAACAAAATCGATAGTGATGGCGACAGCGACTTCAATGATGAGGAAATCAATTTATATATTATTAGTAACCATAAAAAAATGAATAGGACAAAAAATATGTATTTTATAGAGATCTACAACCTTTATTCAAACATTTTTGCAATACCTTTATTCAAGAATGGATGTGTTGTCAAATCCTTCCTGTAATTAACGTCTGGGAATATGATATAGATGAAGGTGTCGACAAGAGTCAACGACAGCTTCCAGACAGTTGTTGAACTATTGTCTGAAAGCTGTCGTTGACTCTTGTCGCCACTTTCATTTTTGCAATAGCACGAATAATTTTCAGGTAAATCAATAAAAACATCGTTTTCCGGGTCTTTCGGCCTAATCAGTCAGAATTTTTTTTATCGTATTCAAATTTTGCACAGTTCCTCTTTAGGTAAAAAGGTTAGGAATAGGACCCCAGGCACTTACATATTTAAAAAAATGTATTTTACGCTACGCCTACGGAGGGGGGGGGGGCGCTTGAACGGAAAATGACCTGGAAGGATTTTAAAAATCAAACTATGATATTTAAAATTGAACGGTAACAACTGCGAATTAAAAACTGCAATCGTTAACAATTGTACTGTTTCAACTCAAAAGCCTTTAATAGTTCAAAATGTATAATTGAGTGTGATAAACTTTAAGAATATAGCATTCTAAATATGTTAAAAATTAAACGATTTTTTAACTGAAACGTTAAAAACTGCAATCGCTTATAATTTTACTGCTTTCAATCGAAAGCCTTTAATAGTTAAACAAACGTGAATTTCAGATTAAAGCTTTTTAGTTCGTCGATGCATAGTTAGACCATATATTGACAAATTTTCAAACTGAATAATTTCTAATTGAAGACTTGAGAAAATTAATCTTTCCAAATTTAGCAATATATAACTGTTAATTTAGTATACAGAATTTCAAATCAAGTTTTCAAAATCTAATGATATAAAGTTCAGGATAGTTTTCTGAAATATTTTAATTTTGTAGGCTTACAGTTTAGAGTTCTTAAATTTTGTTTGAGTTTGAACAGATTTTTATTGATTTGAAGTAGTTACATGTTTGAATATATTGCATTCTTTTATTTTATTGAACGGCAAGAATTTTTGCAAACCGGGAATATTTCATATTTACGTTACACAGCAACTATTCGAATCAGATTAACTTGCAAAGCTTTACTGAGTGCGTATTAAATGCACACCGAAACCAACTAAAAACAGAG
This sequence comes from Andricus grossulariae, assembly GCA_011634705.1. NCBI lineage: Eukaryota > Metazoa > Arthropoda > Insecta > Hymenoptera > Cynipidae > Andricus > Andricus grossulariae. The sequence continues at coordinate 5,953 of JAABKJ010009659.1, forward strand.
AATCACCTTAAATTCCGAATAAGCGACTATTGGGATCCGCTCCGCTGCAATACGCATTCTATTTTTTCAATACTGCCAGAATGTGAACTCGCGAAACCAGGTAGAATTTTTAAGATGCATTTTAATTTGAGCGTAATAAAAATTTTGTTATTGTTTTGTATAGTTTAACAAAATTAGTAAATAAAAACAATTGAGATTGATTGGAAACTAAGTGTTACATATGGAATTTTAATCGTATGCAGCGAAAAAACACGTTTCATGTTAAAACTGTTTTAATACATCATAAGCTTCAATAAACTTATCTCAACATAAAAATGAACTTAAAATAAATTTTAATCAATTTGACCATGAAATATTAACTACATAAAAAATTTGAACCTAAACGTTAGGTTAGAATTCGCATTTCATTCCTGATCGTCTACTATGTTTCATATTTTGTGTGTATTGTACTCTCACGAATTCAGACGCATTGACTAATGTTGAAGCGCTTGCGTGTTGACGCATTGAAGTGAATTCGCTGATTTCAAACTTTTGCACCGTATTTGTACGTATAGAAAGATTCCAAATTAAAATAACGTCTTCTCGAACTTACACGCATTGGCACACTGGCCCAATGCATCATTGTCGCAAAGCGGGATTTGCGGTGTTGTCTTAATCTTTTCAATTCACTTCGTATTAATATTTTCTTTTTTTCTGGGTATACACGGGTCACCCTCGCTGCTAAAGTATCACTTAAGTGCTTTAGCGTGAGCACATATATCACCAGACATATTACACACACATAGAAACCTCATAGAAACCTTTTAAACTACCAGGAAGCGAGAAAAAAACCTTCATCTCCTGTTAGGTTCTATATAATATCCACTTACAAACATCATAAGACCCTTGTGAAACCCGAGTACACGCATAATCAGACCCATTCAGAAACTTTTCAAATACACATTACATGCGCATAGAAACCTCATAGAAACCTTTTAAACTCCCAGTAAGCGAGGACAAAAAACTCTTCATCTCCTCTTTGGTTCTATATAAAAACCCCTTACAAACCTTATGAGATCTTTTTAAAACCTGAGCACACCTCTCAGTGGGCAAAAAAATTAAGGATGTCCTAGAGACGCCTTCCGGACATCCCTAAGACGTCTTTTGGTACATGTCTTTTGGACATCCTTGGGATGCTCTTATGACGTCTAATGATAGTACGAAAGATGCCCCAAGAACGTCCTATGTCTTTAAGACGTCTTTATGATATATTTAGGACATTGGACGTCATAGAGACGTTGGACTGACATGGGACGTCCTAGGAACGTCCTAAGGACGTTCTTGGGGTGTTCATGGTTTAGTGCCCATTGGGCTTGAACCACATCCATTTAGAAACCTTTCAAGTACACATTACACGCACATAGAACCCCCATAGAAACCCCATAGAAATCTTTTAAACTTCCAGTAAGCTAGGACAAATAACCCTTCATCTTCTCTTAGGTTCTATATAAAAACCCCTTACAAACCTCTTTAGAACCTCGTAGTAACCGAGTACGCTCCGAATCAGATACATTCAGAAACTTTTCAAACATACATTACATGCACATAGAAACCTCATAGAAAACCTTTTCAACTCTCAGTAAGTGAGGACAAAAACCCATTCATTTACTTTTAAGTCCCTACAGTTTATGCTCTTTCAAGCATGGAACAAAACTCTCCTAAAAAAATCATAGGAAACTTTAAATTTCCAGATCTATAAGGGTTCTAAGTGGATTCTAAGGGAAATTTTTAGTAGGGGCATCTATTAATAAATGTTAAATTGATAATTTTAATTTTATTTCGTGAATTGTTACTGTTAATTTTTTTCATTCATTAAATTTTATAATGTTCCTTTTATAATTTTTTGAATGTCCAAGAAAGAAAAATAATTTCTATCGCTGAGCATGCGCACTTTGATTCACTTGGCTAACTTGCATCTCGACCTAAAAACATCAAACCTCCTACCCCGCTGAGCAGGTAGAACAAACTGACGCGCCGCCTAGCTAGCCAAAATTTAGTTAAGTCTAGTATAGGTAAAGTAGATTCGTCAGTTAGGTATGTCAGACACTTTAGTTTTTAGTAATTTTTTAATTCTTTTGAAGTGGTTTTTTTCCTTGCCTAAACGCCAATGACCATGCATCACGAGGACCAATAGAATCCATACAATCAGTTCGCTCTAGAAGAAAGTCTCTGAGAAAAATATCCCTATTAGCTTAGTTTAGCTTGGCAATGAGGTTGAACAGCAAAATTGGGAGTACAATGAACCTCAAAGTTATAGCGTTACGATAATGTCGACGTTCGAGAGTTCTCGAGATATTTTCTTTTAGAAATTTATCAAGAAGGATTACTTTTATTTTATTCCAGGCAAGAGCAAAAAAAACATTTATCACAATATCCTTATCAGAAGACTGCGTTATATCCAGACACGCTCTTTGAAATGTTCGAAAAAGTGCGTGAGTGGATAAAGTGCTGTCTTCTGATAATGAGATTGGGATAAATCTTTTTTTGGTGTTACTTGGTATATAATAAAAGTAGGTTATGAAAAAAGTCCGAAAATCGAACATTTAGTGGAAAGTTAGAATTTCACACAAATATCAAATATATCTCATTTAATTAAAATAATAAATATGACGTTCTAATTAGTTATTAACATCTAAAATCACATATTACTTTATTTTTACGATAATTCAACAAAAAAAATTAATTTGGGTATTTTTTTATATTTTTATTTATAAACATTGCGAAACTCAGTGACATGAAATAATGACATTAAAAATTGTTGAGTGCTAAATAAGAATAAAATAAGACGTCAATCATGATTTACATAAAGTTTAAGTAGATGAATGATATTGCAATGCAACACCAAATATATTTGGCTAAGAACCTGCGTAAAGACTGAATTTTACCTCAATTTCGACAAATTATTTGTATTTTTACTGTTTAATTTTTTGTTTTTATATCAAATCATTCTGTATAAGCTTCACCGTGGAAACGTCTTTAAATTTAGTGCTTTACGTGCTATGATCTTTCAATATTTATCTGAATTATTGGCGTATGTAATTATTACTGCAAATAAGAAATTAGAATTAGACATGAAATTGCAAATTATTGAACTTTTAAAAAAACCAAAAATACACATACACATATATATCCTGCCATATGTGCATCAGTTATTTTTTGTCCGCCGTCAAATAGTACATTTTCCAACTTATATATCCCTAACTACCGTAATACATCAAATACACCACATATCCTGTGCTAAAAGGAAACAAATAAAAAGTTCTTCTAAACCAAGAAATCCGATTGAAATAACTAAATTTTTTCAAATTTTAAAAATTTTTGGACATACTATAAAACCCCAGTGGGCAAAAAATTTGGCGCCGTCTTTACGACATCGTTACGACATCTTTACGAAAACTTTACCACGTCCTAATGTCCATCTCATAAAGTTGTCGTAAAGATGACTTAAGGATGTCGCAAAGACGTCGCCAAATTTTGTACCCACTGGGACGTTGTTTTATAATTATTTAAACAATTATCCAGTCTTTCACGTCAAGACGCGACTACCAAACTTCACAATACAACAACTAAACGGTCTGAAAAAGAAAAATGGATCATTTTTCCGTCATCCCCTACCACTTTTAGAAAAACTGCTGTAAATCGAAAAGGTTTTGAGCCACCGAACTACACAACGTAGCACCGGGACTACCAAATGATTCTGCTTCGGAAAATAACTCAATTTTTGAAATTTAAAAATTTGTGGCCAAACTTTAAAAAATTTTGGACAAATTCCGGATTTGGACATTTGTCCGAAAATGTCCGAAAAGTAATCCGGATTTTGTCCTCTGAATTCCTTCCGGTCTTGTCCAAAATTTGTCCGGCCGAAGGAGTCCGGAAATAAATCCGAATATCATCCTGTAGAATCCGAAAGTTGTACGGTCTGACGGATTCGATCAGTCCGGCTTCGGTCCAGTCTAGTCCGTTTCCTACTAAAAATTTCGGACAAATTCCGGATTCAGAAATTTGTTCGGTATTGCCCGGGACGTCATCCGGTTTTTGTCATCCAGCTTCTATCCGGTTGTATTTGAAAATTGCCCGGATAAAGTAGCACGAAAAAAATCATAAATCTGAATATTTTCCGGTAGAATCCGAAAGTTGTAAGGTCTGACGGACTCGATAAATTTGGATTGTATCCCATCATTTTCATTTTTTATGCGGTCTGACTGCATAAATTTTATATAATTTGACGCACACAAACCTATTTCTATAGCCTAACTTAACACTACTACATATAACGCACTTTACTAACGCAGAATATTGCACGATAAGTGTATCGGTTGAAAAGGTCCTTCTATACTAACCAAGAAAATTTTTAGCGCTTGTGAGAAACAACCGGTGCAGGGCCTAAAATGTTTGGTGCTCAAAGTCATATTTAATTTTTTAATTGCGGAATCCGAAACTTATACGAAATTTTTAGCAGGGTTATGTATACACCCACTTGAAAATTCCTGTACAGAAACCTGACAGGTTCCTTTGGTGGTTCCTGCACAGGTTCCTGTAGAGCAACGTTCGCAGGTTCGTGGTACACCGGTTCCTGCAGCAGATACTGCGAGGGAACTCCTTTACAGGTTCGGGTGAAGGATCTTTTACAGGTTCCTATACAAGAATATTCATGTGGGACAGAAGTAGCACAGGATCCTTTAGATATATTTTTGCGAGTGCTCCACCTGCTTAGGAACCTGTACAGGATCCTTCATAGATACTTTTTGCAAATGTATCCCACTTGCCCAGGATCATGTACAGAATAATGCAGGAACCTGTACAGGTATTTGAATACCCAGGTTCCTGCATTATCGTCGATGTTGCTGCAAGAAATTCCCTAGGGACGATCTTGTATAGGATCCTGTGCAAGTGCAACACATTTGAAAAAAGTATCTATGAAGGATCCTGTACAGGTTCCTGTAAAAGATACTTCACTCGCCCCTGTAAATGATCCTTCACACACACACACACACACATACACACTATTATTATACACACTATTCCTTTCGAATAGAACTGAAGGGCCTATGACAAAGCCACCGAACGCGTCCTCGGGTTGCGCATAGAGGGTCCCTGTACCAAGGGTTTCTGCTGAATATGGTTACAATAATTAATAAGCAGTCGCGGACAATTGTCCAG
>JAABKJ010009660.1:0-11150 GCA_011634705.1 Andricus grossulariae
ACTGAAAATCTATCCACTTTTTTATTAAAAGAAAAGATTTTATAATATATTTATAAAAAATTTTATCATAAAAAGCAAGGAAAAAAGTTTTAAAAAAAAGTTTTTACCTTGAAAATCTAGGTTGAAGCTAGCAATTTTTCTGAAATATTTCGTTCATCGAATATCACGGGCGCATAAGTATTATATTTTATGTTCTGCATATCTTTTTAAATAAATTCTAATCCTAATTCAAATAATTTCAATATTTCAATCCTTGAATACATGCATTATTTCTATCCAAGCAAGTTTTACGATTAGGAGTTTTCAAAGCTTTCTGGGGTCGCCGATTTTAAATGCAAAGTAATGATGTGAAAGTTCAGAATAACGAATTTAATATAACGTATCATAATTGTAAAGTCAAAACCATTTTAACGAATAACTGCTGCACTGGCGTTTTTCTGTCACCGATTTATAATTTTGAGTCAACTCAGCTTTTCTTACAATTAGGATCTACTAAACTGGATTCACCATTTTGGAAATTTGAAATTTTTATTTCGGATTTGAAGTCAGTGACCTCAGAAACCTTTAAATACATCTTATAATGAAATTCGCTTAGATAAAAATAATGCATTCCTTCAAAAACTGAAATAGTAGATTCAACCGCCTTTTTCTCAGAATCCTCAAGTTCTACGTTGATTTACAGGGCTGATTTGGAATCAGAATGCAAAAGTCTTTTTAAAAGCGTATTTGAAAAAATCAATTATAATATCTATATGCCCATCGTATCCGATAAACGAAATTTTCTTACAAAACTTGCTAATTTCAACATAGCTTCTCAATGTAAAAACAATTTTTATACGCTTTTTATATATCTTTCCTATATTCTTTGAGAAATTATCTTCATTAAAAAAAAACTTCACCCTCTAGGTCATTCCCATCAAAAGTTCACCAATTTTAAAACAAAGTTCAGCGAAACCGTCAATAGTCCGCCAGTCAGCCCCAGTTCACGGTTCGATTGTGTACTTTAAAAAAATGTAATCTTCTGTTTCTTGTTGCAGAGTTGAGTTCACAATTCGAGGGATATCCTCATGGCGACTTGTTTCCTGGTTTTACTTCTGGTCCTTCCTCTGGCATGGAGCATTCTGCCTACAGCGAGCATTCCCATGGCATGGAGAATCCTTCTGCTTTTGGCATGGGGCATCTTCCTGATCATGGCATGAATCATATTCCTCCAATGTATCCTGCTCAAGGCATGGATCATCCTCCTGCTATGTATTTTGCTCATGGCATGCCTTCTGCTTCTACCATGTCTTTTGGTACTGGCGGGTCTTCTGATCATGCCACGCATTCTGCTACTGCCGAGACATCTCTTCATGTTGCACCCACGTCTCCTTCTGGCAGGATTCCTTATTCTACCGTACTTAAAATTAAAATTGAAGATCTTCACAAATGGCGATTTGTTCTCCGTGCCAATCCAAATCGGAAATTTGAAATGAAAGTATACACTTTCCTTCCCAATTCAGGCATTTATTTGAGAAATCGAAGGGGTCAGCTCCAAACCGAGATAACCGGAGTACAAATTGTGTTTTCAGAAGTTAGTAGTGGTAACGTTATTGCGTTAGTGGAAAAACAAATAGGTGCTCGTACGATTTTACGTGGACTATATGTACCTCCTGGTCCAACTGGATATCAAGCGGTGATAAACACATTCCATTACTCTGTTGGGACAATTGATCCAGATGAAGAAAATGGCATTCCATTTGATAATCGTAATTTCCCAATCAAAAAGTTTTTTGAACAAGAGCCCGTACCTTCTGTTCCTGTCGAGCAGTCTCAGCATGTCATGCCCATTTCTCCTAGCAGGGCCCCTTATACTAAAGTACTTTCAATTAAAATTGAAAATCTTCATAAATATCAATTTGCCCCACGCAACAATTTGGGGCGAAAACTTGAAATGAAATTATATGAGTTTCTTCCCGGTTCAGGAATTTATTTGAGAAATAGACAAGGTCAGGATGGCGAGCCGATCGGAGTACTAATTGTGTTATCAGAAATTGCTAATGGTAACGCCTTGGCCTTAGTGGTAAAAGAAAGAAGTGGTCATACGGTTTTACGTGGACTATATTTACCTTTAGTTCGATTTCGAGCACTAATAAACACATTCGACCACAAAGTTAGGAAACTGGAGCCAGATGAAGAAACTGACACTCCATGTGCATGCAAAATTAGTGAAATTTTGGAAACTGAGTTTGTGGGTGCTAGATATGTGCCCACAGGAAATTCCGGTTGATCAATGTGATCCGGAAATTGAATTACAGTAATATGCAACGCTTTTATGAAGATTACGGATTTTTATTTGATCCGAAAATTGCATTTTTTTGTGTGTTTGATGAAAATCAATTTTTGAACGCGAGATTGAACTATTTCATTTTTGGTTAAAAATTCATCTTTTTATTTGAAAATTGGTATTTTTTGGCAGGAAATTTAATCCTGTTCTTTCGAAATTGATGTTTTTGATTACAAATTGAACTTCTTTGTTGAAAATTGAATATATTAGTTGGAATTCTATCATTTTAGTTGAAAATTTGCTTTTTTTGGTTTAAAATTGAAACATTTTGTGGGAAAATTGTTTTTCTTTTTGAATATACATTAATTCCTTTAACTAGACATTTTTTTATTATAATTGATCTTTTTTGGTTGAAAATTCAACTATTTAGTTGAAAACTTATGTATTCTGTTAAAAGTTTTTATTTTGTCAGTTCAAAATAAAATTGTCTGACCACAAATTTAATTAATTCAAATAATTTTATTCATTTATTTTTTGTTTGAAGTTTCTTCTTTTCGGTTATAAAGTCTGTTTTTTTAGCTATTTAATCATTGTTTTAGTTCAAAATTTAATTATTTGATAAAAAATTTAATTCTTTTTAAAGAAGTGTAACAATTTTGGTAGAAATTCATTGCTTTTTGTTGAAAAATAAACTATTCAGTAGAAAATTCGCCTTTTTGGGTTGAAAATTCTGCATTTGGGTTAAGATGCCTTTTCTCTAGTGACTGAAGAATCCTTTTTGGTTAAAAGTTAAACCCTATCGATGGAAATTCGGCTTCAGTTTAAATATTCACCTCTTTTTATAGAAAATTTTTTCTTTTCTGGTTCAAAATGCAACTAGTTGGTGGAAATTTGAACTCTCTTTTTATAAACTCATTTTTTTTTTGTTAGAAGATTCATAATTTTGGTTGAAAATGCATCTCTTTGGTTGCAAATTTAACTATTTTGTTGAAAATTCATCTTTTTCTAGTGGAAAATTGATTTGTTCGTCTGAAAATGCAACTATTCCATTTTTGCATGAAAATGCATGCGTTATTAATTAATTAACCTCTGTCTAGGACTCCTTATTCAGATATTGCAGAATAAAGTACAAATTTTATTCTTCATTATTCTTTTATTTCAATTCCCCTCATAAATGTATACGAACAGCTCCTCTTTAGATACTTAAAGAAATATCCTTTTTACCTTTTTACATTCTCATCAATTATGATTGAGAATGTATTAGAATTGTCTGAAATTTGACAGCACAGTTTTGTAGCGGATCTCCACATTTTGAGGCCCCTGAAGCCGAAAATCAAGTTTTGGCGATGGCGTCTGTATTTTCTTCCGTCCGTTCGTAAACACGATAAATCTCGAAGAAAAGAACGCATTAAAATCAAGCTATCTCACACTTTCTTGAGGTCCTAATAGAAAGAACGTGTTTGCTAACCAGGATTCTTTGACCAACGGTAATGGCTTTATCCATAAAAAATGCTGTTCAAAAATAGAATATTCCATTTTTCGCCAAATGATGACAGATACGTGAAACAGGATACCAGTAAAATTGGAGCCCTTCAAAATATCTAAAATGTTTGTTTAAACCATTTTTTGAGTGGGCTCGTTTTTAAGGGTTTGTGTTTCGAAAATTCATAAGTCGAACATTCTAATGTTAAGTCAAATGAAGACAGATAAGTAATACTATGAAAAAAATCAAAAATTCAAATTTTCAGCCAAGTGGCGCAAAATATGAGAAAAAGTCTTGAAGAGCAATTATACCTTTTAAGAAGACCTACAAAATTTTGTTTAACGATTTTTCGATAGCGCTTATCATTTTGGTATTACTTATCACAATTATTATGAAAAAAATCGAAAATACAAATGTTGAACCAAACGTAGTGAAATACGGAGAAAAGTTTTAAGACTAATTTCAGCGTTTAAGAATTCCTACAACATTTATTTGAACCATTTTTTGACAAAACTCGTTTTTAAATTATTTTTTGAAATTGATATGCAAAAATCAAAATTTTCCATATTACCCCAAAAGACGCGAGATACGTAAAAAGTCTAAAAGAAGACTCGTCGGACTTTTGTTTTATCCGTCAAAAATAGTATGAAAACAAAAATCCTATTTTCAGCATAATAAAGCGGAATTTAGAGAATGTCTGATGAAAGGATTGTAGTTTTTTCTATTTCTTTTAAGGCAATTCAAAAAGTAAATATACATTTACAAATTTCTGTCAAAAATCGATCACGATCAGAATGTGTACCTCAAAGCCCACAGAGCTTGGAGCAGTTTAATTCTCAATTACGTAGAAAATTCAGAGTATGAAGAATAAAGATCCATACAAACGGTAATTTTAATAAAAAGATTAGGTCTAGAAGAAGATTTGAAATTTTTAACAATTTTTGGATATGTTTTGTCAGCGTTTTTGGACTCAAATTGATATTTGAAATCAACTATCACTAGACTGAATAAAATATTCACAATGTTAGAAAAATAATATGGGATTTAAGCGTTTCAAACCGACAATCCGGTATGTACTTGTTATATTCTTATAAATTAAACTTTAGTCACCTCTTAAGGAATTTTAAAGAATTAATTTTAACCAATAACTTTTTATTTTGACCCTCACTTAAACCTCTTGTATTTTGCCTATAAAATGTCCCAAAAAATGCAAAATAGTAGTTTGCTGTAAAATTTGTGCTAAAGACAATATTTACTTATCAATTTTGCTCACTACTAATGTTGATTGACTATTGTTGATGAATTTCAAGAGTAATATTTATTGTTAAATTTTTTCTCCACAAAATCGTAGCAAGTTAGTATTTTGAGGAATTAACGACAGAATTAAAGATCGTGAGGAGTAATATTTACTTGATCAGAGTATTCTTAATTTATAGAAACAATCGTTATATGTTTAAACAATTTTTCCCCCTGTAAATCGTTAAAATTATCACTCGCTCCTTTTCATAGGAAAGATGGATTAACTGAGAAAATTAATATCCATAACGTAAGTAAAAGAAAGTTGTTTAAATAAATGATGAGTTTACAAAAAATAAAGGTGTACGTTCGGACATAAATTAAGAGATCGGAAAAAATAATAATTTTCTTCACCTTATCTACAAAAAGGCGCAAGCGAATGATTATAAATTGTTTAAATAATTAAAAACTCTTTGAAAATAAATACCACTCTTAATATTCAGTAACTGCGTTACTAGTTCCATAAGACAGTAATTTTTAAAGGTCAGGCGTACCCTCAATGGCCTTGACGGTAAATCGGGACTCTAAACCGTAAACAATCAGGGCCGTGTGAACCATTCCTGTTGAAGTTTGTTCGAAAAAAAATATTTTCTTTGTATTTTTGCCATCTTGGTGTAATAATATCATAATGAACCTGAAAATGTTTGCGATCGAAAATCCCTTTTTAATCAAAGTACTGATTTATAAGTATGTACGTGCATATAACAGGGTGGCCATTTTAGTTGAAGAAAAAAATTCCCGGCCATTCCCAGGTTTTTTCTCGGTTCGCAAACATTTTTCACGGCCAATAAAATTAAATATTCAAACTCTGCAGCTAAACATTTTTCCATTTGAAGGAATAAAAAATAAACTATAAATCAAAGCACTAAAAGGGGAACTCTTGAATTTTAAGCGTTTTGAATTGAAGTCTAAGTTTTTGAGATTTTTTAAGATTCAGATTCAAGTTCAAAAATATAAATCCACGTTATCATTTTCTGTACTCTAAATTAAAGAATCAATCAATGAACTTTAAAATGTCAAAAATTATATTATTTATAGGAATTTTAAACTAGAAACATTTAAAATTGAAAAATTGATATTTTAAACACTAAACACTTCACAAATTAGAAGTAAAATTATTTTCATTTCAAATACTTAAAACATATTTGAAAAGCTTCAAACTTTTATTTCCAAACCTTGAGTTGAGCAGTGTATGAAAAAAGATTGAAAAAAATGGTGTTCTGGGTTTTTGACGTCTGTAGGCAAATGAGATTAATTGCTTTTTTGTAATGGTTAGATATTTACATTTTTCCGTATTTTTTACAGCTAAAAATAGCAAGTAGACCAGTTTGCTGCACTCCTCTTGTACTCCATCTACCAGCTTTGTTGCGATCTCATGCAAAATTCAACGACTTTTCCAGGTGTTTCCAGGTGAAAAAACTCAACAACTTTTCAAGGGTTTTAAGGATTTCCAGTTTGCTAGACACCTTCCATACATAGTCCTTCAGCTACATATTGGAACAATTCTTCGCAGAAACTAACTTTTTGTTTATATTTCTTATTGTTTCATTTTCATTTTTACATGACTAATTTTTTTTTTAAATATCATAAATAATTTAAAATAACTAATATTCGCGAACTTTAATATGTATATTATCACGAATATCAAAATTGAAATTTGCACACTTATTTGTAACGTTGAGTTGTAAAAAAATTCATCCTTGTTTTAAAAATTAAAAAAATGTCAACCCATTTTTGTGTTGAGAAAGTTGCAAAATATTTTCTCTGCAATACGAAGAATAAAACTGGTCAACATAATGTGATGTTTATATTTACAAAATGAAATAGTCTCATTTCCAAAATAGTTTTTTTTATCATAAATTCGAATCAATTTCTCGTTTTTCCCCTGATACACACAATTAGGCCATTTAATGAGTAACCTGATAACAAGCAATATAAACGGCTTATGAGAAAAAAGAATCCTGAGCAATAACGGCGGCGATTACATGTGTAAAACTCAGATATTAAGACGAAGAAAAAATAACAATATTCCAGGGTTTGACAAAATTAATCATGTTAAGCAGTTGTGTAGTAAAAGGGCGTCGCTTCCAATAACGGTTGAAAATAATAAGTAAAAGAAAAATATTATAACGTATTTTCCAGCCTGATTTACATACGTTTTAGAGCAATGTTTGAATAATAATCAACAATCGCTGAAATATAATACTGTTAAATTATACATTAAGATCTTTTCGGTATTAAATTGCTCAACTATGAAAATTCTTGAATTATAAGTACCAAACAGATATTTTATTTTAAAGATGTCTAATTTAGTTGACAATTTTTTTGAGTTAAAATGCTTCTACTTTAGAAATACTATTATTTTTTACAAAAAAGTTAAAAACTTACGAGAAATAAGTGCCTCTACAATAGTTTTTGTGATCGAATTTTTTCTTACTGCCCCTTTTTAACAATATAAAAAAAATCTGAATATCAATAAAGAGTAGCTTACTTTTTGTTAAAAAACATGCCTAAACTGTTAAAATAAGTATTAAGAATGCCTTCATCATTAATATTATTTTGATTCTTAAAATAATAGAAAAATTATTTTTTTCGGGCAACTGATTTTTGGCACAACTATCTCTAGTCTTCCTGGTAATGAGAATGTCTTTGTTTCATGTAACCCAGTTTATTATTCGAAAGGTGGCAGTGATTCCTCAAAATGAATAAATTTACAATCTATTATTGTGCGTGATATCAGGAGAAACCACGTGCCACACAGTCATCATTTATGGCCTTCTCTAAATAAAAGTATCAAGAAGTTATCTGAGGAGATCTAAAATCACAAAAAGTCTCCTTCTGAAAATTAGTATTTTGTTTAAAACCCGATCCACACATTTGTTACTTTCCGAGTGCCGAATATTCCCCTTTAATCGAGTACTTAATCCCCCAATTTTCGCCAAGTAGCGAGCATACCCGAGCACAGGTATCTGGACATGCCGACATTGCATCGTGCAAAGTGCAAAGTCGAGAGTAGGAAGCAAAATGGAAGAGAATTCAGATGTTGTGGTTAATGCAGCCGCATTTTTAGTTTTGAGCAATGGTTACGAATTATTGCAAAAGAAGAAGGTTACTAGAAGAAGATGGTATCACTTCACAGAAGCAGGAACAATTTTCTTCAATCAAAGGAATATTTTATCGGAATTATTCGGTATTGTATTGCTTTAATTCCAGTCATGTCGCAGATATCCTTCTTCTTGGCACGTCTTGGGGCGCTTGACTGCGAAACGGAATATGCTTCATTCATCTTCTTTTCAATATCTTCCGTTGCAGAATTCTGTTTCTTCAGAAAAGAAACATTCAAAGATGCATTTGAATCTAAAGTCAATAATGAGAAATTGTAGAACTTTTCTCACTGTTTTGGCTTCTTGGATGGGAAGCATATTACCATATAGGCACCGATGAACAGTGTCTGAAGAAAGGATATTCAACACAAATGGAAGTATATAAGAAGTGAGTACGTTCGCTATTATCGTGGCAAAAAGTGCACAGTAAAACTATACTTTGAAAAGATGTTTTTCGTCGATCCTTTCATTCGATCTAAACCATAAACAAGAGTGTCAAATATAATCCATTATTAGTAATCTAACCCTTATGTATCTCATTTTTCAAATAATTTGAATTAATTTTTTCAGAGTTAATCAAGTATATAACTCCGAAGAAAGTTCCGATAGGTGTTCAAATTTTTTGAGTAGAGTAGCTGCGAATAATGAAACGGATGAACTACTTATGATGGAAAATGCGACGAAGTATGACTCTGATGTGTATGGAAATTTCTTGGGTGGAGCTTAGGGAGAGAACTTTGATTCGCGGAACGCAAAGATAATAAAAAATGAACGTGGTCAACTGTTCCAAATCTTTCCACAAAATATCAATGTCTCCACAGTCACTGAAGAAGGTGTGCTACAAAAATGTTGTTATGGCCTCTTAAAAGTTAAAATTTTTGAAAATTAATGGGTTGTGACAAATTTTTTCCGCTGTTTGTTTGTTTCCGGTATCCCCTTTCGCATTACTTCAGGAACATGAATTATAGGCATTCTACGCCGTACTTCGGCGGCACCATGATTGTCCACCTGGCCTTCTCCAAGATTCCACCCCAGCCATGTTGTCCGCATCGTCCTCAGTAGCGCGACTAGGTCGCACAACGCGCTCGTCTGCCTTCGACAACAGGGTTGGGAGGAAATATAGTTGTGTGCAGTTTATCCTCCTTCACGGGGTACGCGTCGTCCTCAGTAGAAGAGACTGTATTCTCGTGGGTGAAGACATCCCCAAGCGCATTCTCCAGATCGTACTTCTCAGTTACTCATCTGTCGCAATTGTAGAAGGTATGTTCCATATTATCTACGTATGTGGGACAGTAGTCAAAAAATTCGCTTTCCTTTCTATTTCGCTGTTGCAGATAGGCGTTAAAAGGCCCGTGTCCGGTGAGGAATTGGGTGAGGTGAAAATTAACCTCACCGTTTTTCCTGTCAAACCACGGAGACACCTCTCCTATCAGCTTTACTGTCCACCTTTCTCTGGTATGAGTGTTCCACCAGTGCTGCCATTCTTCTAAGGTTCCGGATCTCTCTTCTGTTTTGATCAGAGTGCGCTCCTCCTCTTGTTGGCAATGCTAGTACTTTCTCTTCATCTCCTTGGCGAGAAGGAAAATGGGAATTACTCCCGCCACGACCATCACTGCAGGGATAGAAACAGTGCGATGAGCGCTTGCTATACGTAATGCGCAAAGTCTTTGAACCGAGTCCATTCGGTTTCGGTATTTCTGTATATCGAGCGCATCAGTCCAGATCTCAGCTCCATAAAGCAAGATCGAGTGGGCCATACTCATTAACATTTTCCTTTTACTGACTCTAGGGCTTTTGATATTAGGCATCAGCCTGAAAAGGTTCGCCAGTCTTGAACTAGCTTCGTCAGCTGCTTTCTGTATTTGTATCCAGTGAATCAGCTTCTGATCCAAAGTCTCTCTGGTCCGACTGTCTTACTGGACGCCAATGACAGCCCATGCTCTTCAAGCAAGATGTTCTTCACATCGAGGGTGATCAGCACACAGGAGTTCCTGGATCTGTGATTACCCTGCTATGCCCTCTAAGATACTGAGATGACTTCACTAATTGGGCGTAGCCGAGCCCATAGAAGTTTCTCGTAGATTTTTCCAGTGTAGTCTAACATGCATAGCGGTCTGAATAATAAGAAAGTGATGAGAGGAGCCTTACCCTCATCCAACAGCATCAGCCTTTGTATCTTCCATCTCTTTGCAAATATGCCAGCTAGTAGACATGCATTAAACATATTCAGTAGTACGAATGGGCATTCATTTCCATTCAATTTGAGGATTTCGACGGGTATCCCGTCTTGACCCGGAGTCTTCCTATTGCCCAAGGAAGAGCATGCACTGCGAAGTTCATAATTGGTAAATAGCTGAGCATCAGCTTCCACCACCGATATCAGAGCATGAACTCTCTCCGGATGTTCTGGGAAGAGTGTGCCCACGATTGCCTCCATAGTTATGGGATCACCTGTGTGTTCCGGAGATCGAGAGCCAAAACAGCGAGTGACAATCTTGTATCCTCGTCCCCAGACGTCCTTATCTACTTCATCAAGAAGTGAAATCCATCCTTCCCTTTTGCTGAATTTTATGGCCTTTGATAGTGCCTTCTTGGCCGCAAGATAAATCTCTTCAGACACACCGACGTCAGCGCGGCCCCTCTTACGTTGGGCCCATCTGCGCTTCGCCAGTACCTCTCTGCGGAGATCAGCAATGTCATCATTCCATACATAGTCTGTTCGACCAAGTTTTCTGCCTATTTCCTCGATGTCGTGTTGTGACGGACCGCCTCGTTAGTGATGCCACCTCCTCTGGCCAGCGTTTCCAGCACTGCCGGGCGACTGAGCTTCGCGACGTTCCACCTCGGTAACCTCACAGAGCCAGCGTGGTTTCTCCTTACATCAGAGTTGGACCCAATCCAAGACTTGCTGTACTGATGGGCAATCTCCGTTGCCCACTCGAGGCCTGACATTGTTCTCCAAGACTTCGAGAAACGAACTATATTCGTGATCGAATTCTCG
>JAABKJ010009661.1:0-11150 GCA_011634705.1 Andricus grossulariae
ATTTTCTGTATAGGAGAATATAACTTTGGTCGATATTGTAGATTTCCATTTTATGTGTGGATTTCTCTTCTCGATTCATTACCTTCTCCGATGATAATACAGATTTCTATTAAAAATTGATGTAACATCTTGTTAAATGAAGCGTATTTCAGAAAAAAGAATTCTTCCTCTGATCCCTCTGTAGCTCAGTGGTTAGAGTGCCTGACCGGAAATCAGTTGACCTAGTGTTCGAATCTTAGCGGAGTAAAATAAGAAGATTTTTTTTCTGAATTATATTTAGTTTAATTTTCGACCAGAAAAGGTATGTTTTTAACCAAAAAGAGAATATTTACATTTTTAGTGAAGAAAATTAATACTAAAAAAAAAAAAAGAATTATTAGCAAAATAGTTCAATTTTCAACCGAAGAGATAAATTTTCAACAAAGTAGTTGAGCTTTCAGTTAAAAAATGAATCTTTGCAAACAAAAAGTATTTTTAACTAAAATTGTGAATCTTCAACCAAGAAAATGAACTTTCCAGAAAGTAGTTCAACTTTCAACCTAAAAAGACGAATTTTCAAAAAAAATGTAAAAGTTGATACTGCAACAAAAAATATTTTAATTTAAAATACAAAATCAGTTGGATTTAACCAACAGAAAAGAATTTTTATCAAAATACTTGAATCCTCAACTAAAACAGATTAATCAATCAATTTTTCAATTTTTAACTAAGTAGTTAAATTTTCTACGATATTGTTGAAGTTTCCAAAAATACGATTTTGCTACAAGACAGTTGAATTTTCTACAAAATAGTTAAATTTTAAACAATAAATTTAATTTTCAACCGTAACAGATTAATTTTTAACCATACAGTTGCATTTTTTACCAAAAAAGGTGAAATCTGGTTCAAAATTCATGTATTTTGTTTAAAAATCGTTCTTCTTGGATAAAGTAACTAATTCTAAAGATTTAAATTAAAAATATCTTCTGGTATCATATCTTTATATTTAAAATCTAAAAAAAGGCGATCAGATTCAGAACTTAGTTTGTGATACAGTATCCTCTAAGAATAGAAAAATTAAATTGCCGGAAACGCCGAAAATATTATTAGAAGTGGAAATCTAGAAAAAGATCGAAAAAACATGACAGTGACTTCTATAGTAAAAGTTAACATCTAATTTTCATAAATTGCCAATGAATATATTAATACAAATAATAAATAATTAAAATTCTACGGATTTATACAAAAAGTCTAATTAAAGAAGATTCTTTGGTTTAAAGAGAATTTCTTTGAAACAAAATTTATTTTTAACAAAGTAAATGAATCATCAACCAATGACTTGAATTTTCAACCAAATAGATGAATTTTCTACTAAGAAAATTAATTTTCTACCAAAAAAGATGAATTACATTTTCAACCACGGAGAGGAATATTCAAATAAAATTATGAATCTTCAAGTGAAAAAAAAGAATTTTTAACAAAGTAGGTATTTTAACTATGTAGTTGAATTTTCTAAAAAAAAAAATAATTCTCAATGAAAAATGTAATACATAATTGATATTCTGATACGAAAAGAAGCTTTTAATTTTTTATAAAAAATAGTCGAATTCATCCCAAAAAGACAAATATGCAACAAAGTAGATCATCCAAAAAGATTAATTTTCAGACAGTTGTACTTTTAAACCAAAAAATATTAAAGTTTTTCCAAAAATGGAATACTTACATTTTCAATTAAGAAAGTTAATTTTTGTCCGAAAATAAAGAACGAACTTTCAACTAAAAAGATAAATCTTCAACTGGAATAGTTAAATTATCAGTTCAAAATTAATTTCAACCTAAAAACAACGAATTTTTCAAAAAATAGTTAAATTTCTATCCAAACAGATGCATTTTGAGCTAAAATGGTCCATCTCTGAATTTTTAACAAAATACATAATTTTGCAATAAAAAAGTTAATTTTCAACCAAATAATTGAATTTTCCAACAAATAAGTTGAATTTTCAGTAAACAAAAAATAACTTTATCACAAAATTGTTGAATTTTCTACAAAGTAAATTAATTTTTAACCAAACAATTGAATTTTTAACAACAAAATATCCAGCAAGCAATTAAATTTTCAACTATAAAAAATAAATTGTCAGCTAAATAGTTGCATTTTCAAATAAAAAAGCTTAATTTTCAACCAAAAACCAAATTCTGACATTTTCAATTTGAAAAATTATTTTTTATTAGAAAAGCGAATGTTCAGCTAAAATGATAAATCTTCAACTTATAACGAAATCGTGAATTTTTAATTAAAAAATATTAATTCACAATAAAAAATGGAATAGTTTAGTTTTCAGTTATAAAAATTAATTTTCAACAAAAAAAAACAACTTTCAACCTGAAAGGTAATATTTTAAACCAGAGGAATTTATTATTTTCTACCAAACAATAATAATTTTCGACAAAATCCATGAATTTCAGTCAAATAGTTGAATTTTCAATCCAAAAAGACAATTAAAAAACAATATAATCTAAAATAATTCAATTTTGAGATTCTTCAATCCAAACTAAAATTGTTCAATTTCAAATGCTTTTGTTTAAAAAAACGTTAGTTATAAATCATCCAATTTTAAACGCGTGAATTTACAAATGATACAAGTATATTTTGAATTGGAACTTTTTCAAATAATAATCATTGAATATATATATTTTTTAAATTTCCAAAGTTTTCGATTCGAAATTATAAATGATTAATGATTGTTTGAAAAATATGTAAAACCTAATGCTTAAAATTTTGTTTAAAAACGTATTTTTAAATTGTTTATAATTTGAATGTTAGGAAATAAAACCCCAATGACCCTTTCTTCCACTTCACTGAAATCATCTCTAATGCAAAGAAGAATTTTTCTCCCTCACCCTTAGATTCCATTCTACTTCTTAAATCTACTTTCCGGTGGTTCTAAATAAAATGGGGTAGGGTGGAAATTCGATTTGCTTTCTAATTCGGAAATTCTTATAGAATATAAAGTATCGAATGCAGCTTTATAATAACGAAAAATTTGTTTTAAATTTAAATGTAAAGTGTGTGAGTTCTTTTAAATTTAGATTTGAACTACATTTAAATAGATTACAATAATTCTTTTTGGTTGAAAATTTTTAGAACAAAAATGTCTCAAAATTAACAAATGAAAGTTTTTCAAATAATTTTAAAAATCTTATTAATTATTATTATAGCATTTATTTTTTCAATTTTCTCAGAACATTCAATTTACTTAAAATATATATGAATTAAAGTGAGATTATGTCTAGCTCAATAATTCATTAAAATCTATTACATATTTAATGCCCCTTATCTCTTAGAATGCGTGTTCTTTGACTTCAATGATTGATTCGACGTTGAATAAAATCATTAATTTAATTTAGATTCATAATATTTATCAAAAAAGTTGACAATAAAATCGTTTACTTTGCAAGATGCATTGAATCTTATTTAAATTTTTTCAGCCACATATTTCTTAGAAAGCAAGTATAAAATACTCAGTAACATTAAATTAATGTTTAAATCTATTTAAATACATTCTGATGATTGTTAATTTTTTAGCATGATCATTATTGAAAATATATGACAGTATCTGAACTTTTAATAAAATGTATATTTTATGCCCTGTGTAGTGCGCTTAGCAGATTTTCAATAATTCATATTTATGTTAATTTAGTAAGCATATGTAATAAAGTACACATGGATTGCAAATATTGAAACATTTCTTTAAAAAACTTTGGTTTAGACCTAGAAAAGATCGAACAGTATCGAAACAGTGTTGATAAAGCAAAGTAATTTTTCTATTTTATTTTATATTTTTATAATTATATATAGGTTTATGCCATATAGATGTTTCCTTCATGATATAATTCATATCATGTTATTTTACATTTCCAATTGTCGCCACACAGAGTTAATAATTAAAGCAGTTGCGTTGAGAAAAATGTATATTCTTTTTAAGATAACCACATTTACTCTCATTGATAATAATCAGAATAGACAAAAACAAGTTATTTGACAAGTGTCAAATGTACTCGAAATCGCTCGGTTGAACTGATACTCTCGTGGAAACGGTACGAGCCGAGATGATAATTTTAACAATTGAACGATACCTTTTCTCGTTTAGTATGTTTGTCGTCAAATATCGCTCGAATGAAGCACTAATACAATTTTAAATTCCTCAATATGGAAGGCTCTTGATTTAACACTGTACAATTTTAAGCATTGAAAATAAAAAACCATGCAATTTCTAACGTTCGTCTAATTTTTGCGCCTTTTAAGTTTAACTTATTCAATGTTGAAGACTGTTCTTGCCTGTTCCAACTAAAAAAACATTCATTTCATTTACACGTAATCACGCCAAGCCTTCTCAACTCAAACAAGTGGATTGTCTAATATTTTGTGCCTAAATTAAATATAAGATTTCGAAGATTACGTGCCGAAAATTTCAGACTATTACATTGAGATAACGACTATAGGATATATTATGTATTCGATAATGAAGCACTAGAATATTCCTTTGTTACACTGTTTACCAAATTCGTCATTAGCACATTAATCAGTTTTTGCTCTACTTGGAAAAGAATGACGATCGCTTATGCTCTGGTCTACACTTTGGCAATTGTCCTGAATTCTTTTGGTAACTATAACTATAATAATAATAAAATAATAATAATCGTGCACTTGGCTGCAACTCAGTCCGTGAATGATGTGGTAAAAACCAAGCTTTGCTCAATACGTCAAATTAGGCACACTGTTCTTATCAGATCACTTGATTGCATCATAAAAATGCATCCGTGACTGATGATATATACCGGGACAACCCCGTGCAAACTGTTCAAACAGATAAAATCCAACTCCAAAAAAAATGCCTTTGACATACTGGGTAGTAATATAATTTATTTTATTTTAATGGAATTTTGAATGATTTCTACAGATTTCTAACTATTTCAAAGATTTCGAAGATTTCAAAGAAATGACAAAGATTTAACTGGATTTGAAAATATTTCCCAAGGTATCAAAATCAAAATATTTTCTAACAATCTCAGGCCCGGCACTGGGATTAAACCGGGCTCGATTAAGGAATGGTAAACGTCGCCAAGTAAACAAACGAATTAATATTTCTTTTATCAACATTTATTTGATCAATATCTGTTAAATTCAAGATTTTAACCATGAAAAACATCGATTCCTTGATAACTTCAATATTTCGAATTTTCACACTTTTTTCAAATAGTTCAAACGGGCACACCTCTGTTTCTTGTTGCAGAATTAAGTTCACAGTTCGAATGTTTACCAAACGGCGAGCCTATTCCTGGCGTTCCTCGTGGCGAACCTTCTTCTTCTGTTGACAGACATTCACCTGATCATGCCGAGCCTCCTCTTCGTTACAGAACCAGGTCTCCTCCTGCCAGGCTTGTGGCTCCTCATATAAAGGCTCATGTTCCTTCCAGGCTCACAGCTCCACCAATAAGGCTTCCTTCTTCTGACGGACAGGGATGTGGACTTGAACAACTCAGATTTATCCGGCTTACATCCCTTACGATTCCACACCCGATATTCGAACTTCGAAGATACACTTTTCCTTCCCGTAAACCAATTCGAATAAGAAAAGGACATAATGCTTATGAACCTATGCCAACCCAAGAACAAATTGTATTATCAACATCGGATGGTGACGTCTTTGCAATATTGGAGACTTTTGATGTTCTTGCTGGAATGTATACGTATCGTAGTTCGGCTGTAAGACGGGCGAAAATAAACATGGGAAGCGGCACGGTTACTCCCTTGACCCGAGAAGAAGTCGATGCAACTCCAGTAGGTGCCCGCCGAGCAATCGTGAGAAATTTTAGCATAGAGCATGTAACCCACGTGTAAAAGAAAACCCTCTACAACATTAATTCAATTAAGAAAATGTAAAACTAAAATTTATTGTTGTGATTCGAAGTCAGGCCATAATGTATCATTTGACTATTTACATTAAAAAATCAATGTATTATGGTTCTCGAGGCTTTAATCTTTCCTGAATAACCCAGCCAGTCATTTTCGCTGCAGATCAAAAAAACTGCCCGACTGTGGCGGACTCATTTTCATTCCATGCAGCTCACTGCGCTCGCAATATTGTGCCTTAGAAAACCTTAGCAAAAAATATATCTTTTACAGCCCAGATTTTCTAAGTTTAATAATTTTCTACGTGAAGATTAAATTTTTGAAAGCTCTGTACCTTAAATCGAATGAAGTATGTTCCAAAAATCAGTGTGATCGGCGCATTACAGTTATAGAACAAAGGAAAAAGAGCGAAGAGGAAGAAAAAGTAGAGTCAATTATTTTGACACTGCGCTCTGTATGTCCAATAGTGTACATAGACATGCCTTATATAAATAAAATATGGGACAAAATTTAGCTCCACATGTATTATCTTATGGCTTTTTTTCTTATTCCAATAATGGGAACTTTTTAAAAGCAATTGAAATGATCGAGAAATTTGACCCCGTAATGAATGAGCACATTAAGCGTGTTCAAATTAAACAATATATCTAGTAAAACAATGACAGCGTATTTAGAAAATATGGATTAAAATAAAATAAGAACTTTAATCGCGGATGAAACTGTTTCACTCATTATAAAATTGATAAAACCGGAAAAACACTCCTCAATTATCTTTGACTGTACAAAATCTTGACAAAATTTGCGTTGAACAAATGACATTTGTCGTCTGATTTGTTAAAATGAATAAAGACAGTAAGACGATTTCATTATCAAATAGGTGAAATTTATGATGCGTTCATAGAAGTAAATGGAAACTCAGAAAGACCCCTCTACCCGCCATTAAGCGCATAGTGTTTATCTACTAAAATCAAAAGCTTCCAATTTGTATGCTCAGTTGTCATTTGGCATAAAATATTATCTAATGTCAAGGTAGTCAGTCTGATGTTACGGCAGTCGAATCTGGATGTACTAAAATTTAACGCAATAATAAACGTGTAAGTCATTATTGGTTTAATTTAGACGAAATGGAGTTGACATAATACATTTTTTCGAAAAACGTATTTTTATTGCTATGAAATAATACAACTTTATTTGCTATCCTTGGAAATGTTAAGAGTAGACCAGATCTACACGTCGCAATTGCAAACGAGCGACACTGGAAAAGAATTTTTACCATACGCATTACATATTTTTTCCATTTTTTGGATTTAATATCTTTTCCAGAGTTTGAAAATTGTTCAACGGGTTCTAAAATCACTGTTATGGTCGTAGGACTTCACAATATCTGCAAGAAGCACTGTGAATTCTTCCCAGTCATTATAATAAGCGCAGCAGAGTCTACGCAGTCCATATTTCATTTGATTACCTTGAGAATCTGAGATCATTTTATAACATGAAAGTACATAGATTACATTTCATATTATAAAATTCTGAAAAATGTGTATGTTTGGTTGAAAAGTAATAAAATGAATTTTTCATGAGACAGTAATTTTTATACCGTACAATTTGGCGTTAAAAGCCATGTGTGGCCCATGTCAGTTTCTCGGATCAAGGCTAAATCACAATTAGGGCAAACTCTGATCAGAACCTTACTAGGCCCTTATCAAGATTTCTGTATGGGTAGTCTTCTTTTTGACGCGCGACTTTAATTGATGTTTTAAAGCTTATGCAACATCATCCGATCTCCGGCGTTTGCTCGGGTTGTTGTTGCTCCTGAGCGTGTTGTGGGCGATGTTTCTGCTCCTCCTGAGCATGCTGTCGTCGGAGTCGGAGCCGGAGTCGGAATTGCTGCTACGGCTGCTGGATCTGTCTTCTGGAATATTCGTAAGAGCCAGCACATTGGTACCCATAATCCACAGAAATTGATGGTCTAGTTCCGTTACGCAGCGGAGTATGTGATCATACACAGATATTTTTTCATGATCGTCGTATAGGTTTCTGACCCAATGTCCATCATTCCATCCAACGGTGAAAGAACCCTTTCTTACTAATGTTGTATTTGCATCGAGAGGTACGTATTCTCCCCCAACTAGCTTCTTCAGCGACGCGAATCCTGGTGGAGGGCTGGATGGATATTTTGCGTTCTTCAGTGCACGATTCAAACCGCGGTGATGAAGAAACTCAAAAACGCGTCGTTGACCGAGAGACGGTTGCTGAGAACAAAATTCTGTAAGAACAAACAGGAACTTTCAATATTAAAATATCAATGAGAGCATCTAAAATATGTAAACTAATTTAATATTATGGCTACCTTATAGCCCGAGACTCTTGCTCATAATTAGAGACTGAATAATAAGATGAGTAAATGTACAATTTTACTACTCAATTATTCTAGAAAAAAAATGATCGAAATATCTAATTATATCAAAAAATGTGAAATACTAGTTAACCAGCACTTGAACGAGGGTCTATCCACTCGTCAAAAAAGCGTACGGAGTCATTCCTATTACACCTATTGCGCAAATATTACACATGTATTACGCATCTATTGAAGTCGGTCAATTCCAAGGAAAGCTCGTTGAAATTCTATAGTTTATAATTATAATTGAGCACTAGTTTTTTAATTTTAGTATCAATTGAAGTAAAATCGGTATCACAAGTCAGTATTGAATTTGAAATTTGTTCAGTTTAAATCGAAGACGAATGTAAGTTTTTTCCATGTATAAAAAAAATGTTATTAACATTCAGTTTATCGGTACACATAAAAATTTAGTTGAAATACTTTAAACATATTTTGGTCGAAATTTCCGTTCATGTTGTAATAAACATTTATAAAAAATGTATTGCAGCTAGAACTGAAATTGTTTCCAACATATGTTAAGGGTCGTCCATATACCACGTAATATATATTTTTTTACACGTAAAGATTGAATTAGAATCTTTCGAACATATTTTGGCAAGGATTGTGCAAAAGACGCACAACGATAGTAACATATGTTTCAAGAGTTTTTATGTCAAATGCGAATTTTGGAATATAATCGATATCTGGATGTAACATATTTTAATAATTGATCGATTTGGTATTATATTCTACTTACGAACAGAATGAAGAAATATAAAAACGATGAGCAGAGTACAAATACAAATTTTCATTTTTATGTAGTCAGAGGACCGATATTGAAAGACTTTTTTGAGCTGCCGCTGAAAAGATTTCGTATACGTGTCGGTTGTATATATATATCAGTCATTATCACATTACCGAAAAAAATTATTATTCACATTTAGACAGTAAAATGGAGTTGAAAGAATAAAATGTTGCGTAAAACGTATTTTTATTGATATAAAATAATAAAACTTTACTTACTATCCTTGAAAATTTTAAGAGTAGACCAGCGATCTACACGTGGCAATTGCAAACGAGCGACGTTGAAAAAGAATTTTTACTATACGTATTGCAAATTTTTTTACATATTTTGGGTTTAAAATCTTTTCCAGAATTTGAACACTGTTCAACAAGAAGAACTGAGAATTCTTACCAGTGATTTACAATAAGCGTAACCGAGTCCACGCAGTCCATTTTTCTTATGATAAAGACCGCGCGGTTCTCGAAGGCCTAAAACTGAAAATCCAACCTTCATCGATGTTAGAGTAGAATCCTACCAAAAACCAAAAATCCTCAGCAGTGCTTCCATTGCCAGCAGTTCGACTACGTTTCGGACAACTGTCATATCAGTCCGAAGTGTGTCGAATGGGGGAAAGTACACAAATCTTCTGCGTGCGAATGATCCCCACAAGTACCAGCCACTTGTGCTAACTGTGGCAGCAATCATACAGACAATTAAAAAAGCTTCCCTGAATAAAATTATGTTGCCCAAAAATTCGTTAGCAGGAAATCCCGAAAAACATCCCAGAAATACCAAAATGACGGTGAAAATATACACGGCGGCATGGTAGCATGGCTCGAACCTTGTTGTTGCCCGTCCCCCATATGCTAAACGCAAATTAATATTCGCATGCAAGTGTTAGTGAACATTAGAATGCCTTAAAAATGAAAATCTTAAGTTTGTTAATAGCCGACACATCTCTAAATGGTGAGTTGACGACGCGGAAGCATCGGATCATGCACCAAGTAGTTCATGACGTTATCTATACGAGAACCTTTAAAAAATATGCACATAAACCGTAACAGCAGCCGAAATTATTTTTGTTTCAGGATGGTCCTAAAAATCAATCCTCGCCAGGGAAATAAGAGAGGACAAACGAGAGGAAGTATGAGAGATATGAAGAAACTACCCCAGTCGTTAAACTCATGCAAAAAAAAGTTAAATTTCAGCTAATTAGAAAAATTCCCGAACTTTTTGTGATTTTTTTGTGCAATTTATTAGCCAAAATTTGATGAATATATTTAATGAATATATTCATTGAATATTATTTCGACAAAATTATGAAACTGTAATCAAGGCATCATAAACAATGTGGAACTCAAAATCAAATTTATACATAAAAAAAGATAAATTGAACATATGTTAATTTTTTTGGTGCGCATCATTTATCATATAAAAAAATATAAAACCAAAGAAAGACTTCGTTTTTTCGACACGTGTATCATTAATATTAGTTTACTCAAGTATCTGAGATCATTTAATAAAATGAAATTTACATAGATTACATTTTATGTTATAAAATTATCAAGCAAAACTGATATTAATGATACACGTGTCAAAAAACGATAAATGATGTGCACCAAAAATCCAAAAATTTCTTTCAAATATTGTTATTTTAAATTCAAACAATAATTTTAGAAACTTTGGGCAATAAATATATTTTTTTATAGAAATATTTGATCATTATATTTTTGATAAATAAATAATATTTATTTTAATTAATTAATTGTTTAAATTCGGGAGTCTTATATTTCGGGAATGATTCAGTTTGGATATTTGATAATTTGGCAAACTTCTGTCGGGAATTTTACAATTTAGTAATATTATAAACTGTTCCTGAATTTTCCGATCCGGAAATTTTATGATTCCGGAATTATATTATTCGGGAATTTTCCAATTCGACAATTTTATTAATCGGAAATTTTATTAGTCTGGAATTTTCCGATTCGGAAATTTTATGAATCGGGAATTTTATTATTCGGGAATTTTCCAATTCGGCAATATTATAAACTGTTCGGGAATGATCCTATTCGGAAATTTTATTACTCGGGAAT
>JAABKJ010009662.1:0-11150 GCA_011634705.1 Andricus grossulariae
CTCTATACATTAATTTTAAAAATTAACAATACTAATATCTTTTATAAATATTTCTAAATGGTATTTGAATATGATACAAATTGATTTCTATTTTAAAAATTGTTGTAAATGGTTCGTCATTTTATAAATTTTACGACATTTTTGTACAATGTTTGACCTTATTTTAGTCTGCTTTATGTTTAGGGCAAAAACAGATCTTCAAGTTTGACCCTCAGGTCAAACATGGTACAAAAATTTCGTAAAATGTATAAAATGACCAACTACTTATAAGAATTTTTTAAGTAAAAATCAATGTGTATCGTATTCAAATACATTTAGGAATATTTATGAAAAGTATCAATATTTTTCATTTTCAAAATTATTGTACACAGAGTACAGATTTTATTTGAAATTTCACGACTGTTTTTGTACCATGTTTGACCCTAGGGCAGAATCAAAAAAAAATATTCTAGAAAATTTGTTCATTAGTTATTGAAATGTTACAAAAAATTACCATTAAAATTGTTTTGTCCTTTTAAAATTATGGGATATTTCTTTATAAAATAAATTTCATTAAATTTATTTTACAATTATTCACAATTAATTTCCAATTAAAATTATTTTACAATTAGAATAAAATTGTAAAAACTAAATTTTGTAATGTTGAGATAAGCATTTTCAGACATCAAAGGTTTAATGAAGTTTGTATATATTAAAAAAGCATAGGAGGTCAAGTTAAAAACTTTTTTGCTTTTCTTTTAAAATCCCCAAAATTGTGATTATAGCCTAAAATATCTTGAAAAGAAAGGTAAATTTCAGAGGTAACTATACAGTAAAAATGGTAATTAATATAGTCATTTCAGAATAAGTATCATTTAATATTATTTCGACCTTGCAAGGTTTAAAATCAATTGAAAAATAAAACATAAATAATGAAAAAAGAAACTGCAGAATCGGATGGTCTAAAACATTTCACAATAATTCCTGAAAAATATAATCATTAAATATCTCAAGACTTTATAACATGTTTTGAAGTCTTTTCAAGGTTCGATTTTTGCAGAAAGGAATCAACTCAAACCTCCTAATAGCCGCCGAAAGCGAATCGTGAAGTCGGGGTCGGGCCTCGGGCAAACTCGGCTTCGTGCTCGTGCCTCGTGCATTTTCGGCTTTACACGAGCCTGGCCGACTCACCGATGCTACGCTGTGTGACTACTAGTATCTATTTTTTGATATTATAGTTTTTTGACCAGTGAATATTTTTAATAATTTCATGGTTATGTTTTTTGTCTACATGGTCGATAATCAATATTTTGTGAATATTGATTATTAATTTTCAAAGTTGTGAAAAAAATCTCTCTAGCTCCGCTGGGATTGGAACACCAGATCTTTCAGATTTCGAGTCTGATGCTTCAACCAATACAGAATTTTTTCATTTCATGTCTAATATGATGTTTTCATATATATATATATATATCATCTGAAATCCCTCAATATTAATTATTAGTTACCAGCATGTACTGTGTGGACTCTATTTTGTATTTACGTATAATGTGCGCAGTAAATGGGTACCATCTGTGCATGTTTAATACTGACGTGAACAGTTTTACTTGTGCAAAACTGCTCAGTTCAGATTAAATCGCAACAATTTTAGTTTGCATAAGGCTTAAAAAAATTACTTGAAATTATAAATATATTTTATTATTATATTCACCAATAGAATTGAGTATAACCGCCAAGAGTAGGACTAGAGTATAGACAATTCTCATCTTTTCTCATCAGAGAAAAAACTATTAGTTCTATTAATGATGAGTTTTGACTAACGATGCCACTACTAATGAATATTCTACAGCTTCATTAGCTTATATTATCTATACGACAGTCGTTATCTCCTAGCTCAGAGGCAAGAAGCTTGTCCTTCGGAGATATTCACATCTCATAAAAGTCACTTTGATTTATATAATCTTTTAGGTTTCAGGGAAAGCTGGGTTTTACATACATGGTAAAGTATTCAAGATGTAGTCAAACCAATATAACTTCTATAATATCATTACATACATATATCACTCTCAAGGGGCATATTAGAAACCTATATTTCTTGCTTTTTTTCCGAACAACTCGCGTAAAAGACTTTCTGGCGTCAAATGAAAATTTTGTTCAGAAATTATATAGAATATTCAAATGGCAATACTGATAATTTATCAACTGATAGGTCACTACAACTACATACTATAAGTGTATGTAATTAAGGATTGCCTAATCGAAATTGGCAATAATATTAAATATAGTGAAGTAAATAACAAATTTAGAATCAAATTTTCAAAGGGGTAGTTTTTTGCCCATAAGTGTGCTTGCTGACAAATTCTATTTCCTAAAAAGCAGACCGATTTCAAATGAGACAGGCAGAAGCTGATTTTTCAAAAAATACCAATTTGTTTTTCAAATCTATGTAACTATTAACCTGATTGAGATATTCAAAAATGTGAGAGAAAACAAAGTTTTCCATTTTTAGTTCGGTCTTACGATCAATTTCGAAAGAAATAAAGAATAAATGAAGTTCAAATTCCTTTTTATTATACCGCTTCGGCCTCATCTGTGGGCCTTCATCAGAATGAAAAATCTGTTATAAGAGTATAAATAACTAATAATAATAAAAACTACATGAAAACAAATAAATTAGACGTATAAAACAAATTTTCACCTCACAGGGAATTTTCAGAGTTAATCATAATATACGTCGAAGCGAATGACATAATTGAAGATTATTAGTAAGTCAGATCATTATGAAAAGTGCTATAAAACAGCTAACAATCTGATGTAACGTAAACAGCAAATAAATAAATATAAGGCGTAAGAAAGTTTTAGGTATTATAATATTGATTCACTATCAGATATTCAGTTTTTAAATTAAAAGATACTTCTATATATATGTTTATGAAAATTGATTCAAGAATTTTCCTTTTATGATAGTTTCTTTTTCTTGGCAAGAATTTTAATATTTTTACAATCGTAATCAAAATAATGATCAAAATTGCAGAATGTTACGAGAGGCCTGTATTGAAGATGTCAATTCTAAAATGCCTTTTATATTTGGATACTCTATTTTTTATGCGACGACCAATTACATCTATATAACATTTATTGAATCCTTTACATTTTATTAAGCGAACAACATTAGAAATGTTATCCATTTTCTCACAGTCTCTTATATTAGTGAAACATTTTTTAAGTATGTGATCATTTCTAAAATATACATTAATAGCAAACTTTTTTAACGCATTCTTTAATCTTTCTGATAAACCTTGTACATAAAGTAAGGAAACCCGTAAATCAGTTTGTCTATAATTTTCAAGCCATTTGTTATTTTTTTTATTTCTAATTGAGCTATTGTAAATTTCATGTACTTTTTTTTAATTACACTTTTAACTAGCGATAGCGGATAATTATTTTGTTGTGAAGTAATTTTTAATTGGTCTAAGTTTTCTTTTCTAAAATTGATGTCAGTTAGTTCAATACATCTATTAATTAAGCCTTTAGGGAGTTAGGGTCAGTCGCAAGGCCAAAAAAAAAATTATGTTAAGAATCCTTCCGCCGTTTACGATATTTAATCTTCAGGCTGCCTTCGCATCCATGGCTTTGATAATGAGATGGAGGGGCTTCAACCAATGCCATCTTGGGTGTCGACTTCGAGGGACCAGTGACGCCTCTTAGGTCTTCTGATTCTATGCAGACAAGACTTCACAGTGGACAGGCCGACCCTGCTCTTCCAGACCATCGCCGCATAGGTTATCCTGGGTCGCAAGTCACTCTATAGATTCACATAAGTGTCTCCGGTTTCAAGCCCCAGCTTTTCCCTATGGATTCTCCAACAGAGCCCTATGGCTATGTTGCTGTGATCTTTTTGCACTTGCTTTCCAGGTGCTGGATCTATTACAGCTTCTCATCTAGGGTAGTACCTAGATACTTAGCTCGTTCTTTGATTTCCCGTTATTTTCCTTTCAGTTTCAGTGTACTCATGGTACGATTTGTACCGCATGGTGAATACAACAGCGTCAGTCTTACTCGATGGTATCACCTTTAGTCTTTGTTAGATTCCTGTTGCCCAAGATGTGGCAGGTCCATTCCACAACTGCAGTTGGCACACCATGTTCAATCATGGCCGCCCTGATCACCTTTCTAGAGGTGTGCCTTTCTGCTTCAGTTTTCCTTCGATTAGGTTCACTGTTCCGCTGGAGGGGGCGATAATCTCGTATGCTAGCCGCAATTTCGGGCCAAGTTGAACGACAGGCGGCTTTGGTTACCTCCGAGGTGTCACTTTCTTTTACCCAGACCTTATGAAGCCCGGAAAATACGCCCTAATCAGGCGAGCCCAGGTCTCCTTGTCCCACACTGAGTATCTTCCGTCGGGCAATTTTAGAGTGCTGAGAGAAGCATCCAGATTTCGCGAGAGCAGCTTGTCCATTCTAGCTGCCTCTGCCCCTTTCTCGATGTCTTCGCAAAAGTTGGACCAGCATTCTTGTTTGGCCTTACGCAGTGCACCTCTGTATTCATCCCTCATCGTCGTCAAGGAGGTCCATAGTTCCACCAGTCTGTCTTTCCAGCTTTTCGGTTTCTCCGAAAGTGCACTCTTTAGTTCAGTGGGATAATGGTCTCAGTCCGTTCTTTTTGAAGTTCTGACCCACGTGGCACCCGCGGGTATGGTAGTCAGATACCAGTATGCCTCACATACATGTCCCTCTGCAGAACTGAAGATGCGCCTTTGTTCTGATGCAAGTTAATTTGCGTAATGGTTAGGCTAGAAACAGTCATTTAGGTCTGCTCCGACCTTTCTCTGTCCCGACAGGCTCTTCCTGTCCCTATCCGGCAACTCTAAAGTTTACCTGTTTAAGGTGGTAGAAAGGCCTGCTGTTGAGGATTGTAAGAAAACTCGTCTGAGACTTAGGACTCGGCACAACTAGTAATTGTTTAGGACCTTCTCTTCTTCTCTCTCCCTGAAGCGCAGAGACGCTACTTCCAGCCTACTTGGGATTCACACCGTAGCTTTCAGCATCCTTTGGAGCAATTCAACCTCACCCACTTTGAGGTCCACACCTTCCCAAGGCCTTGTATCGGCTACTGTATTTTCCGGCCAAGCTTTAGCCGCTAGATCGGTTGCGAGAAATACGAAAACCTCTCTCCAGCAGAAGGAGGTCTAGAATTTTGGCCACAGGTTGGAAAAAACTTCTTCGAGCGCCCTCCAGGTGGCCTCCCTGAAAGGCTCAAACTGCTTCGTCGCTTCTGAGTCTCAATACTAGTTGGCGGCGTTGTTGCTGACAATGCTCCAGCCCCGCAGCCGCTCCTCTTGCCTGCTGCGCCTGCCCCTTCAGTTTCATTATCAGAGAACCTATAATGCCTTTTTTTTCTGTGTGACTCATTGGCCGCTTCCGTATCCATATCCTCATTTAACGAGACCGTCAATCCATCAACTCTCGAAGTAGCCGGGGGCACATCCGCCGCCTGAGTTTGGCTAGCTGAAAAGATAAACTGAGAGTAGAGGGTTATGTTGGATCTATTCAGGACCAACCCCTCTCCCTCCTGCGCCATCTCCCGTCCTCCTTCTTCCTTCAAATTTTTGTTTTTTGGCGTGTTCATTTTTGATGCTACGAGCAGCTAGGGAAATAAAAGGTCAGCCTCTACAGATCTTCGCGTGCAAGGGTTAGACTTATTACTCAGGAAGGTCGTACCGTTTGTAGTCCACCACACCACCGAAGGACTGTTGCTTAGTCGCTATGTTTATAGGAATCCTTCCATACATATCCATACACATTCGGGTCGAGGCCGGTTTGACACCCTTTTCCCACACACTTAAGTCTCTTCACCAATTAAAAGATGTCATATCCCCTAAAAGAGGATATTCCTCATACAAGCACGAACAAAAAAATTTTTACAAAATAAAAATAGTAGGGTTTTATATTAAATTCGACTTTATTTTCTCTGCTCAATTCCGAAAACAGAAAAAGTTAATTTTTTCATAAAACCGACAAAATGAGTTTCTCATAAAAGTATAAATATGACGCAAAAGGGAAAAATACAAAGGTGGATTTTTCGTGTAAATATAGGCTTGTCAACCGATTTTATACGATTACTATCGGACAAACTGGTCCTGGTGATGTCACGGAATTGTTTGGACCCGAAATATATTGTTTTCCAAAGCGAAAAATGAGACACGTTTTTTTAACAACAAATTTTGTTGACGGTCTTAGGGCTATTTGTATGTTTAGGTGAATTATGAAAAATAGACCAAAATTTACTTTAAATGTTTTGTTTTGGAAACAATTAACACAATTTAATTTCCTTTGCGGCAACTTATACCTCTCTTACTCTGAATCAGTGATATTGTAACTGGTTGAATCTGTATTTTGAATTGTCACTAGTGAACCAGTGATTTTCAGACTTTGACTGGGTGATCCAGTAAGTGAATCAACTAAAACAGCGCTACTGAATTCCAAATGATAGATTCAGCCAGTGATATAGCGCACCACGCAGCCAAAACATGAACATCCAGTCGTCTCGTATGCGCGTTTCATCGGTCGCGCCTTTGCATTTCTTGAGTTAAAACGAACTTAATTGTGTACTAGTGTTTTTATTAGAAATATTTGGTGTCTGGCTGCAATAAGCAAGAGATATAATATCTTCTCCTTCAAAGTGGAAAGGCCCCTGACCACTTGGCCTTTCCAAAGTTAGGAGCAATATTTTAAATCCAATAACATTTTAGCGCGGCCCTAACTTATTGTTGTGAGAGTAAAGTGTGGGTTTTAAAAGGTAATTTTGCAAAGGTTAACATAGAAGTGATGAATGATAAAAGTCATATCTAACCAGCTGACAGTCCCGGTCCAAGGTACAGGAGATAATAACACATACATTTAATGTATAAAGAACGTGCAGAAGAAATTGATTCATTTTACAAGAAATTCATTTTTGACGAGTGTTTGAAGTTTGACACAAATGGTTTTTTTCATGGAGAATGGACATAAAGAGACCAAAGTCCTGTACATTGACTTCACCAAAAACGAGCATTTTTCTGCTAGATGTACATGACGCATCGAAATGCTAGATCTTCTCAAGCGCGGCGCTAGTGTGACATGCGTACCGATGGCTCCCGTCATGGTCCGTGTAAATATAACCCCAACATAGCCGGCTGCTATTTTAATACGCGTGCCACACTAGCGCTATACTCGGGAACGGGAAATAATGCAACCATTTTCATGGGACAAAAATGTACTTATTTTCAGTTACACTACTTTGGTCTCCTTATGCCTATTCTTATACAATAAAATTAATTATTTTTGTTATATTTTGTCCACGAAGGAATAGTAGGGAATAGTATCACCCATGTGTTTTAGGAACAGAGGTGGAAGAAAGAATCTCCAAGAGGTCGATAATGTTTGTCAAGCATACAAATCTTGCTCGTCACCCTACACATGCGCTTTGCTGTTATCGTGTCACGTGTCCCACCAATTCCCCTATGTTATATTTTGACATTTTGATGCATTTCTATATTATGTTCGTTCGTGTTTTCATTTTGTTGGATGTATATTACGTCCCCTGATTTTGTCTGAAATAAAAGCCGAAAGAAAAATGGCATCAAAAATACGAAAAATATCTAGAAAGTGTAAGTACTACAATAAAATTATTATAATTATTTGCAGTGTACGTAAACATGAGGAAAAAAAATTCATTTCAGTGAACAAAGTATTGTAGGGTAATGATAGTATTATTACGACGCCTTACTATTCCTTCGTTGCTTTTTCAATGAGCGAATACACGTACTACTTTAAAATTCTTATGGATTGCATTTTGGGTGCCTAGTGGAGCTTCCGCGACTTCTTCTGGGGTCATTTCTTTAATTTCTCCGTTATGCATGTTTATTTTTGACCGTTTTCCTCCGTAAGTAACTGCTGTATACATTCCGCGAAAAATCGTTTGATGCATTTTTGTTTTTTCCAATATTGCAAAGACGTCCCCATTCGACGCTGTTAATACAATTTGTGCTTCGCTTGGCATGGGCTTCAGAACAGAATTTTTTGTTCTCAACTGAATTGATTTAGTGGGAGGAAAAATGTATGTTTGAAGTTTAAATATGCGGCTCGAATTCTTGTGAGGAACAATTCTAATAAATGGAAGTTCCTCAATTTTAAATCCAAGTATGTGGAAAGGACTATGCCTGACAGAAGGATACTTAGACTTGGCACGTAAGAAGGGCTCAGCAGAAGGAGCCGCCCCAGCAGAAGAATGAGCTCTGTCAAGAGAAAGAGTCCTTTTTGGAGCATAAGATCTTGCAAGGGGTGTAGTCCTGTCAGGAGATTGTGTGTCAGGCAAAATGGAAGGTTCGCAACGAGAAAAACTGGGAATAGGCTCCCCATTGGGCAAGCAGTCGAACTGTGAACCTAATTCTGCAACAAGAAACAGAGGATTACATTTTTCCTAAAGTGCACAATCGTATGTTCGTTTATCAAAAGTTTTGAATGTGAGTGAAAATTTTTAGCGTGGTTGTCAAATATTTCCAACGTTTTTTCCAAGTCTGGATGCCATAAAAAACGTGAGGTTATGTAATCTTTTACACAATACTATTATAATTATTTTATGTTTACTTGCATACTGTTTACACGAGCGCACATACAGTGGATGCCAGCTGTTCAATTTGATCCCGAAATTAGACCAAAGTAATATGCAACGCTTTTACAAAGATTCTGAATTTTTTATTTGATCAGCAGATTGCCCATCAGAATGACCTGATTTCCAAGATCAATTGTCTATCATGAATTTCCATGAGCAGCTACTATCGAGTGTCAGTTATCCAAGTCATGACCAACTAGATGCACATCAACATTTTTAAACTGAGCGTTCGAAAGAAATTTCCCACTTTTTCCTTAACAAAACAAATTTATGAGTTTCGAGAAATACTTGAATTACGTAAATCTAAAGAAACAATTTTGAAAAGCGAAACATTTATTTACAGAGTTGCATATGCGTTCTTCTTTTGTTGAAAACTTATATTTTTTATCGTAAAGTGAACTATTACGTATAAAGATTTTTAATTTAGGTGAAAATGCATTTTTTGGTAGAAAATCAAACTATTTTTAGTCGAACGTTAATTCTTTTTGGTGAAAATTCGTGTTGTTTAACTCGAAAAATTCCCCCGTTATCACATTCATAGAAATCTGCCAATTTAAAAAAAATTTTGAATATTCAAATTCACATTTTTGAATTTCAGCATTTTGACCTTCAATTCGTATTCTTACTGGGTTTCCTGAAAATCTGAAAATTACGTAGGATTTTCCAAGTTTAGGTTGCTTGTTTAATTTTTTGGCTTATGACCATTAATTCGTATTTTTCTATTAAAAAAAATCCTTGTACTGACTCTGATAAAAATCTACCAGAATAATACGATTTTCTGAATTCTTAAATTTCGAGCACATAATCGTATTTTACAATCGATGAATTGATCATTTCATAAACTAATGTTGAAGTAATTTAACATTACATTGTCTGTGTGAGTGTAGTACAATGTACCGTCTAGTGTGTGCTAAAAACCTAAATGTTTCTTCCACACACGCACCGCCTAAACTTGTTCCATTAGGTGAAAGAATAAATGTGTTTTTTTGTTTTATCGAACAAAACGATATAAACCGTGGTCCTGGAACCTTAGGCAGCCTTGAAATGATTATAACTATCATTGCGGAGGTAATGCCAAGGAAGAAAAATGAAAAGTGGGAAGGCCGAGGAAGGTTAACATATTGAAAGACCTTTTATAAAAGAATAAAAACAGTTTATTGCGAGGATCTTCCTTTGGGATCGACTGCAGGGCGGAAAAGCGAGAGCACACACTAACACTAGCTGGAAACGGTTAACGACCGAACGAATGAGCAGACTCGCTACTAGATGTACTATAGCTCAGGGCTTCAGGTTCCTTCGGGGGGTTCCGTCTTGTCTCGTTTTTAATACCCTTTACAATACCCTGTCTCGTTTCTTAAATTCTACCGGTCTTCTCCTCAAATTGTAACTGTTAGCTAGTCTTTCGTTAGCTTTATCTCAATTTTTTCTGAACGTCTTCTTTTCTTATTTCTAACTTTCTTTGTCTATCTATTCATTTGTCTACGCTTTGGAACTCTATCTCGCTATCGTTTGCTATATTTTTTCTGAGGGACTGAGATGGTTCCAATTCACGACTTAAATTTAAAAATGCT
This sequence comes from Andricus grossulariae, assembly GCA_011634705.1. Lineage (NCBI taxonomy): Eukaryota > Metazoa > Arthropoda > Insecta > Hymenoptera > Cynipidae > Andricus > Andricus grossulariae. Next base: position 10,203 of record JAABKJ010009662.1, read on the forward strand.
GGGGTAAATATGGTCGACAAGTTTTTATTAGTATTTATTGCGAACTGCAAATCCAATATTTCTGTCATGAGTGGAATTAGGTAGAGGTCCTTTTTCGTAATTTTATTGACTTTTCTAAAGTCTAAACAGAATCTGTAATGTTTCTCTGTTTGTTTGATCATCACTATCGGGTTTGACCAATCAGAGCAGGAAGGTCAATTTTTTGTTTTGTTAAGTGACACGCCCTATGCCACAGTATTTCAGAGATTCTGTTTTACATTTTCGAGAATATCTACGAGAAATCCTCTTGAAGCACTCAATATTACCAATAGTTAACTTCAAAATCCGACATTATTGTAAACGGACACTTGGCACATGTTACCCTTCGTTCTCAAAATACAGACAATTTCATAAATTATTTCTAACCGTGTAAGTCAAGTTTAACCTGAAAATTGAAAAGAAAATAGAAAATATTGAAGCCTGTTATTCCAGATGATTACCTTATACCAATTTAATTATGTAACTAATTTAATTAATCTTACAATCAAATATAATTTCTAAAGCTAAAAACTTTAAGTAAGGCTAAAGCTTTCTTCTTAATGAAAGTTTAGACTCACGCGCCTTAAACGATGATGCAGGAAAAGCTTGATTCCCGCTGGAAGCAACTGCCATATGAAAAATGACACTGGTTCCCAGTAGGACCGCGATAAATCCCAATCATGCCCACGCCTCACAACTGTGAAATGGGTGGTTACAGGACACAACGAAATCACAACCATAGGCCGGCGAAACCCTTATGTGTTTTGAGGACACAAAGCGACCCAAGGATAACAGCTTTCTGCATCCATCTCGCAAGTGCCGTGGCATATTTTTGGCACTCAGGTATTGCTTTAAGGTTACGAACCAGTGATAGTTCCGCACCTCCGAGAGCACCTATCACAAGGACAATTACTTGTACCGAATATTTTG
>JAABKJ010009663.1:0-11150 GCA_011634705.1 Andricus grossulariae
TCCCTCCCCTTTAAAGCTTTCTTTTTTCTCAAGATATCAACTTTTTCTTCCTCACTTCTCACTTTCACTATATACATTCGCGATTTACCTTCATTCTTTCTTCCCACTCCATTTACCTCTTCCACGAGCGATTTTGCCCCAATTTCCCCCATCAACTGTTCCACTTCTTCTCTTCCTGATTCACTATCCACTTTCATTCTTCTGATCACAATATTTCTACTTCGTTTCGTCTTCTCTTCTACTGCTATTTTCCTTTCTAACTCTCTCAATCTTGTCCTCATTCTCACATTTTCTAGAGAAACGCCCTCATTCACTTCTTTTATTCTCTCTCCTTCTCTTACCCCTACATCCCCTTTCTTTATATCCTCAGACTTACATTCTAGCTTTCTCACTCTTTCTTTCAACTTCTACATATCACATTTTCTCTCTTTTTCACTTATCCTTTGCTTTTTCTCCATATCCTCCAACTGCTTCCAAACCTTATCTTTTTTTTGCCTTCATACCAGCTCCCATTCTTCCCACTACTCTCTAACTTTCCTCATTTCCTCCCAAACCTCATCCCCTTGCTTTCGCATGTCATTCAGACTTCGGTTCATTTCCTCTCGAAACCCTTTAATGAGATTTTCCAAACTCTCTAGATCGACTTTCCCTTTTACGTTATTCCTTTCCGGTGGAGACTTTTTCTTCATTTTTTCCTGCAACTTTTCTTCTCCCTGCTCATCCCCTCTTCTTCCCCCTCTTCGTCCCCCTCATCGCTTTTATCCGTAAACTCTCCCCCCTGTCTCCATTTCTCAAAAAGCTGTCTCGATCCTAAGCTAACAGATCTGTATCTATTAAGCAGATCTCGATTTGATGGCCTACCTCGAGTCCTTCTGTCAGCTGTTCCCCCTTCCTTCTCTCCCCACCCCAACTTCCCTGGCGTAGTAAACTGCACCTCGCCATCATCATCGGTACTATCTCCGGCATCACCCTTCCCCCTCCCTGTTTCGCCAACCTCCGTGAGATCATCAGCACCGGGGTTGTTTTCTACCTGCTGCTGCCCTCTGCTGAACTCCACTGGGCTCCTCATTACAAACATGCTGGCCTAGTGCCTGCCTTACCGATCTACTGTCCTCTATCTTCCCTCTCTCCTTTCCGTCCTCAGAAACTATCCTCCAAATTAGCACTTTCAACTTCCCTCTCAACCCTTTCAACCTTACAAAACAGCTCCCCCACACTACCACATACACCCTTCACTACACGCACCTCCCTTTCCACCTTTCACCTCAAATAAAGGTTGGCCATTGTTAGTATTTTCTATCGGGCCCGTAAAATGCCAGTATTGAACTGACGATTGGCGCAACTCCGTTAGAAACGGATTGGCCTCCATGCATTAGGCCAAAGGTCTGCCAGTATTGAACCGTAGCTTGGCGTAACTCCGCGAGAAACGGGTTGGCTGTCCTGCATTAGGCCAAAGTTCTGTCAGTATTGAACCGACGCTTGACATAACTTTGGGAAATAAGGGTTGGTTGCTACTTGCATGACGAGCATTGCTTGTATTGCGCCAGTATGCAGCCGACGCTTGGCTTAACTTTGGCAAATAAAGGTTGGCCATTGTTAGCGTTTTTTACTGGGCCCGTAAAGTGTCTGTATCGATCCGACGATTGACGTAATTCCGTGAGAAATGGGTTGGCTGTCATGCATTAGGCCAGAGTTCTGTTAGTATTGAACCGACGCTTGGCATAACTGCGGGAGATAAGGGTTGGCCATCATGCATTAGGCCAGAGTTCTACCAGCATAGGGCCAGCGCTTATATGCCAGTGCTGATTTTCCAGTACATGGGTGTTTTTCTAAAAGCGCCCATATCTTGGGATCACACAGTTTCATGGCTGATCCGAAATTCATTTTGTCTTTCCCAGACACATCTTTTTCATTAAGCATAACCTTGCCTATCGAAACACTTTTCATGAGTATTTTTATGTGGGTTGCAGAAACAACAAAAACCCCCATAGGCATAAGAAGAGAGTCTTTTAATAGACGTTTTCTTAATTTTCCGCCTATGTGAACTGCGTCTTGAGAGAAAAGTATGACCGGTGATAAATTTGCGCGAAAACCTGGAAAACTTAAGCCTTTGTCAAGCTTCGGGTCGTTTGCACCTAAACTAGTTTCAATTGTCATCGCTCTTAATAGGCGACTATCTCCATCGGAAAAAATTCCTACTACTGTTATGGAGACGTCCATTACGTTTTTTATAATGAATTTCCACCGATTACGAACGTCTTGGGTACAAAATTTATTGTCGGTAGAGTATAAGCACAGGCAAAAGGAAGGGCTCTGCTTGGCTAATGGCTGCGCCATTATCGCATGTAAAAGTGAAGCAGGCTTATTGCCAGCAAAGAAATCTTAGATTGCTTCTGCAAAAGTTGCCAGGTACGTCTTTATTTTCGGTATCCTGTTAGAATCTATAGGTAATACAAATTCCACCAACTGATTGGTTTTAGGATCATATTGTACCCGGTTTATGATTCTAGTCGCATCCTCACTAAGACAAACAAACGGAGGCAAATTTCTGGACTGCAAAAATATTGTTAAGCTATTGCATCGACATTCGCCTTCTATGATTGCAGAATCTGATTTAGTTATATTGCGTAATACAGTCGTTGTGGATGGAAATGGTAGATTAGCCGCAAAAGTTCCATATGCCACTCTATCTCCAGTCATAAATATACAGGGTGTCCCAGTACTCAAGGTACATTTTCATATTTCTGAATTTGTCATAAAAAATGGAGTTGAAAATAATAATAAAAATTTGTTGTAAAGTAATTTTAAATTTGCAGGAGGTTGTGAATATCAATGGTGCAACTTCACACGGCAACTGATGTACGAGATTCTTAGAAAATATCTTTTCCTTTAGAATACACGCTGAATTATTTTAACTTCTTTCGAGTATTTCTAATTCTGTAGAATTCAAACGAATTCTTAGAATTCACTTTTGGTCCTTTGAATTCTGTTCAAGTTTTTTGCAATTATCTTGAATACTTTTCAGTACACCATAAATTATTTTGAATTTCTCCAAGTCTTTTGTATTCTCTGAATTTCAAATTCTCTTAAATCTTTTGAATTCTATGAATTCTTTAGTATTCTCTAAATTCTTTTGAAATTTTATAATTTTTTTAAATTCTGTGAAAACATTTTTAAAATAGAATTTCAAAATAAATTTAGATAATTTTAAAAAATTTAGATAATACAAAAGAATTCATAGAATTTCAAATATGTCATACAATTCAAAAGAATTCAGGCAATCTAACAATTATCAGAGAATTCAGAATAATTCGGGAGAGATCATTGAATACAAAAGACTTGCAGAAACTTAGATCAATGCATGGTGTTTTATAAAGATTTCAAGAGAATTAAGAGAAAAAAACTTTAAAATTTCTGTAGAATTCGTGTGAATTCTACAGAAGCAAAAATATTCAAACAAAGTTAAAATAATTTAACGTGTATTCTAATGATTTCAAGATAGTTAAAAAACATTTAAAAAATTCAGTGATACCGTGAATTCAACAAATTCAAAACAGTTTAGAGAGTTCGGAAATTTTTTTAAAAATTCAGAGAATTCAAAGAATTTGGAAGAATTCAGAGAATGGCGGAAGAATTCATAGAATTTAGAAGAATTAAAATAATTAAGAAGAATGTAGAAAATTCGGAAGAATTCACAGAGTGCAAAAGAATTCACAAACTTCAAAAGAATGTATAGAATGGAAAAAAATTTAGAGGATTTCAAAAGAATTTACAGAATACAAAAGAATTCAAACGATTTCAAAAAATTTAAAAGATTTCAAAGAATTTAAAAGACTTCAGACGATTGAGAAGAATTCAGAGAATTCGGAAGTATTAGTAGAATTAAGAAGAATTCAAAGAATTAAGAAGAATTTAGAGAATTCAGAAGAATTCACAGAGTGCAAAAGAATTCACAAACTTCAAAATCATTCACAGAATTCAAAAGAAAATTATGAAATTTTAAAAGAATTTAGGGAATACGAAAGAATTCATAGAATTCAAAAGATTTCAGGGAATTTGAAAGTGTTAAGAGAATTCAATGAATTCAGGCAATTGAGGAAAATTCAGAAGAATTCAGAGAATTGAGTAGATTTCAGAGAATACAAAAGACTTGGAGAAATTCAAAATAATCTGTGGTGTACTGTAAAGGTTTCAAGATAATTGCAAAAAACTACAAAAGAATTCAAAGGACCACAAATGAATTCTAAGAATTCGTTTGAATTCTACAGAATTAGAAATACTCGAAGGAAGTTAAAATAACAATTCCACGTGTATTCTACAGGAAAAGATGTTTTCTAAGAATCTGGTCTCTCAGGTGCCGATTGGTTAATATTTAATTGTTAATTACTCATTATTTATCAACTTTACAACAAATTGTTATTATTATTTTCAACTCAATTTTTTATGAGAAATTCAAAAATATAAAAAATGTACCTTGAGTACTGGGACACTCTGTATAACTTACAAATCAAGTACCAGGATGTGCATGCGCGCATGGCGCGCGTTCACGTATTTGCTTTTTTATTTCCTGACCTACAAAATATAAACAATTTGAAAATTAATTTTTGAATATTAGGTTAAAAATTTGTTTGAATCAATAATCAATATTGTCGAATTGAAAGCTTTTCAATTGTTTCAAAAATAGTCAAATTAGGTGCCCTTTACCTACAAAAAAGTGTTTCGTAGCCTATTAGGCTTATTTAGGTCGTTCAAACCTTTCCTGAACATATTTTCTCACCCTCCTCCCCCTAAATTCCAATACTTTCCCTCTCCCCTCCTCACTTCACCCTTCCCCTTTACAGTAAATTTTTTCACCACTACTTGCCCCTCTTCTCCCCTTTCCCCAGCTAACACCTCCTTCCTCACTCCTCACTTCCCCTCCTCTACTCACTCTCATTTCGAATAATTTCCTTTACTTCCCCTTACTTACGCTCACTTCCTGTACTTCCCCTTCCTAATTTCCCCTTCCGAATTTCCCCTTCCTAATTTCCCCTTCCTAATTTCCCCTTCCTAATTTACCCTTCCTAATTTACCCTTCCTAATTTACCCTCATTATCCCTACTTCACTCACCTCATTACCCCTTACTTTCACTAGATCCCCTCCCCTAATATCCCTTAATTTTCCCTTACTTTCCCTCCCTTCATTTTCCCTGACTTTCTCTACTTCTCCTACTACTTCTCCCATAATTTCCCCTCATCTCCCCTCCTGGGAAAAAAGTACGACGGACGGACGGAAACCCGACCCAAACAAATCTAAAAAATTTGTATTAAGTAAAATTTGGAAAAAGGACATTATTTCGAATCGAATGGAAAGGAACTGAACTTGAATTATTTCTAAATGAAAGCGTTTCAAATTAAATAATTTGAAATTGAAAGTGTTTGATTTTGAAAATTTTCAAATCAGATCCTCTCAAAATTGTACAATTTCAGACTAAAATTTTGAAAACTGGTCAAATTCTTTAGAAAGGAGTCCAAGTTTTATTATTTCTTATTCAAAACGTACAAAATTGAAAAAATCTATTTTGAATTAAAGAATCTCGAACTTGAATGAGTACAGATTCGAATTTTAAAAATTGGATCACTTAAAATTCAAAGTAATTGAATTTATATCTAAGTAAACGCGTTTAAAAATTAATAATATAAAATTGAAAACTTTGGAATTCAAATAATTTTCAATCGAACCGATTAAAATTTCACAATTTGAAATTGAAAACTAAATTGAATGTTTCAAAGTCAAGCTTTTGCAATTCTATAATTTTAAATTATTATTATATAAAAAAATGATAATTCAACATTAAAATTGATTAGGCAAGTCTTTTTTAAGGTCAAAAAATAAATGCCCGTCATCTTCAAAGGTCAAAATGGAAAGTTTTCAATTATAAACCTTTAAAATTGAATTATTAAAAAAAAACGTTCGAAATAAAAAGTAATTTTAAATGGAAAACTTTAAAAATGAAGAAAATTCTATTGCCGAATGTTGAAAATTTAACGAATCCAAAATTTATTTAAACTTTAAAAAATTGTTAGCCACCAAGAATTGTGATATTAAAACCTTTTTTATGCTCGAAACCTGTAAAATTTCAATTATTTCGAATCAATTTTAATAGTTTGAAAATTAAGAATTCTAAAAGTGTTATTGATACTATTCAAAATTCAACCATTTCGATTTGAATTGCAAAAAAACCTATGGAAGGAACATTTTTTTTTATTCCAGCGTCCAACATGAAAATTCAGAACTCTAAAATTAAAACTATTCAAAATTAAATAAATTATTCAATTTTGAAATTCTCCAATTAAATATTTTTCAATATTAAATCATTAATTTTTTTTAAATCTTCAACTCAGAATCGGAGAATTTTAAAATACTACTTTAAAAATCAAAAATTGGCAGGAAAAGAATACAAAACAATGTATCAACCCGATTTTTAAGATTGCACAATTTTATTCGTTTAAATTAGAAATAATTTTTTTAAGTTGAGTTGAAAATTTTCAATATTTTGTAACATTTAAAAATCAAAAAGAATTCAATTTCCAATGCTTGGTTCTAATAGATGTGCAACTATTGTCCTGAAATTTTTAATATTTGAATTTGAAACTACAACATTGTGAAATTGAATACCTCAAAAAATTAAGAAATTTCAAAATTTCATAATTTTAAATTGAAATGATAAAAATTTAAACATGATAAATATATCATTAATAATTATCATATCATGTATTAAGTAACATTCAAAGTGATTGGATAGATTTTATTTTAAACAACATTTATTTCCGTAAAAAAAATAAATGCCATTTTCACCATTCACAATTGAAAAATGTTAAATATTCAAAGTTTTCAAAGTTTAATTATTCTAAAAACTTTGAAAGTGACACGGTTTTTAATTGGAAATTTAAAACTTGTAGCATTCTTCTATTAGGATCTTCAATTAAGTTGTTAAAAAATTTTTTTTTCGTGTAACACGATTTTTAAAATTATTATTATTAATTGTAGATCTCCAAAAGCTTAGAATCAAGAAAAAATACTTCAACTGAAGTAATGCAGAAAATTCGAGAGGATGATCCACTCTTGAAACGAAATAATGAACATTATACAAAAGTTGAAATACCATCCATATCAAATGGAAAAATAGAAAATCTAAACTTTGCCAGGAATCAATCTTATTTCGAAAAACTTAAAGATTTTTTAGGATTAGATTTCTTATCAGATTTCACTTATCTGAATATTATGATTGGCCTGAGTCTGCTTTACGTGGCAGATACCAATTTTAAACTCGTTACACCATTCTTCTTGATCAACATCGGTGAGTAGTGAGCAAATTTTTATCAATAATTATTATCATTTTTTTTACTATAACCAAAATTTTAGCTGGAGCAGTGTCTCTCTAAAGTGAATTTTTCTCTTTGCTTAAAAAAACTTAGATTAAACTTTTTTGGGGCAAATTTTGGCTCCTGATTTGAAAGGCATTAAAAGAGTCATATCTGCGAATAAATATTTTTTTGAAAATATTTTTTTGTAGTCAAAATGCTTTGGCGTTTTTTCCCCTCTTCTGGTTCTTTGTGGGCCCTTTTTGATTTTTAGGACTGACGAAGAAGGAAGTTGCTTTCTGTCTCTCTCTCACTGCCTTTGCGAACATTTTGGCTCGCCTCCTCTTACCCACACTTTTTGAAAAGCTTGGATTCAAAAAAAGGTCAATTGTTTGGATCTGCTCTCTCCTAATCGGAATTTGTCGTTCAGGTACAAAAAAAAATTTCACATACTTTCTTTATGTTTCAAAATTAAATTTAAAAACACTTTTAAATTAATATATTACATTTTTGAAAATAATCATTTTATTCCTTAGTTTTTGCAGAAGGATCCCACAACACATCTTTACTGGTAGTTATGGTATTTATAGGATTTCTACGTGGCGTGATCACAGTAAATTTGAATTTGACAATTTCTGAAAAATGTTCTCTGGAAATTTTACCATACGCTTTTGGATTTTTCATGGTGTTCAAGGGAACTTTTGTCGTCTTTTTAAGTCCAATAATCGGTAAGGGGTCGTCCATAAACTACGTTACCAATAGTGTTGCGTAGTAACTTTGTTACTATTTTTAAAAGTAAATTGTAACGTAAATTAGTTATGATTTTTGCAGTAACTTGAAACTTTAATTTTAGTTACTTTGTGTTTTTTATATCTCCTATTAAGAGAGACTTATGGGTCAGTTATGGGTAGAAAATTAAACTCTTTTGTTTGAGGATTCAGTTGTTTTTATGAAAATTCAGCTTTTTTGGCGAAATTCGGCTGTGATTGATTTCGAATGAAAATCTTTCTTGGTTGAAATAATATCAACTATTATATTTTTCGTTGAGAATTCATCAATTTGGGTTGAAAATTTAACTACTTGGTTAAAAATTCATGTATTTTTGTCGAAAGTTCAACTATGTGGTTAAAAAGTAACTTTTTTGTTGAATCTTCAAATTTTCGGTTTGAAAATCAAAAATTTTCGTTTCAAAATTTATCTCTTTTGGTAAAAAAAGTCTCATCTTTTTTGGTTGAAAATTCAATTGTTTTGGTAGAAAATTAATCTGATTTGGTTAAGGATTCATCTATTTTGTTAGAAATTCGTTTTTTTGTTGTTGAATTCAGCTGTCTTTGCTTTCAAATAAAAATCTTTTTTGGTTGAGATAATATCATTTATTACATTTTTCGCTGATTATTCACCTATTTTGGTTGAAAATTTTACTACTTGGCTCCAAAATCATTTATTTTGGTAGAAAATTCAATTAGTTGGTTAAAAAATAACGAAAATTTTTGTTGAAAATTCAACACTTTAGTTGAAAAGTCTTCTCTTTGGTTGAAAAAATAACTATTTTGTTTGAAATTCTTTTTTTTTTTGTAGAAAATTCAAATACCTTGGTAGAAAATTCAAATATTTCGTTAAATATTAACTTTTATGTTGGTTTAACTCGTTTATTGAAAATTCGTCTTTTTGGTTTGAAAATGGTAGAAAATTCAACTACTTTATGGAAAATTAACTTTTTTGTTAAATATTAATATTTTTGGTATAAAAATTCAACTATTTTTTTGAAAATTCATATAACTTGTTAAATAAATTGAATATTTAGGTGGAAAGTCCAACCATTTGGTTGAAAAGTAACTTTTTTGTTGAAAATCCGTCCTTTTGACTTGAAAATTAACTCATTTGTTGAAGATGCATATTTTTGGTTAAAAATTCAATTATTTGGTTAAAAATTAAAATGTTATTATGGAAATTTAACTATTTCGCAGAAAATTAACTTTTTTGTTAAAAAAATCATATTTTCGGGTTGGAAATTCAACTGTTTTATAGATAATTCGTCCTTTTTGCTTTAAAATTCAAAAATTATGTTGAAAATTGATGCATATTGTTAACATTTTTTTTTTATTGACGATTATTCTATTTGGTTAAAAATCTAACTATTTTCTTTTTAGAAAATTAATCTTCTTGGTTAAAAAATCATATTTTGGGTTGAATTTTGACCACTTTTAAATGAAAATTTATCATTTCTAGTTAAAAATTCATGTATTGTATTGAAAATTCATCCTGTTCGGTAGAAAATGAATTTTCTTGGTTGAAATTTCACACTTTTTGGTTAAAAATGAAACTGTTTGGTTGGAAATTAATCTGCTTTGGTTGAAAATTAACTTGTTTGTTGAAGATTCATATTTTTTGTTGAAAATTCAATTATTTGGGTAAAAATTAAACCGTTTTCATGAAAATTTAACCATTTCGTAGAAAATTAACTTTTTTGTTTAAAAATCATATTATGGGGTTGAAATTCGACTGTTTGATAGATAATTCGTCCTTTTGGCTTTAAAATTCAAAAATTTGTCTTGAAAATTGATGTATATTGTTAAAAATTCATTTTTTTAAAGAAGATTATTCTTTTTTGTTACAAATTTAACTATTCCCTTTTTAGAAAATTAATCTTCTTGCTTTAAAAATCATATTTTGGGTTGAATTTTGACCACTTTTAAACTAAATTTATCTTTTCTTGTTAAAAATGCATGTATTGTGTTGAAAATTCATCCTGTTTTGTTGAAAATGATCTTCTTGTTAAATATTAATATTTTTGGTATGAAAATTCAACTATTTAACTTGTTAAAAAAATTCACTATTCAGGTAGAAAGTCCAACTATTTGGTTGAAAATTAACTTATTTATTGAAGATTCATATTCTTGGTTGAAAATTCAATTATTTGGGTAAAAATTAAACCGTTTTCATGAAAATTTAAACATTTCGTGGAAAATTAACTTTTTTGTTTAAAAATCATATTCTTGGGTTGAAATTCCACTGATTTATAGATAATTCGTCCATTTGGCTTTAAAATTCAAAAATTGTTGTTGAAAATTGATGTCTATTGTAAAAAATTTATTTTTTATTGAAGATTATTCTATTTGGTTAAAAATGTAACTATTCCCTTTTTAGAAAATTAATCTTTTGGGTAAAAAAATCATATTTTTGGTTGAATTTTGATTACTTTTGAATGAAAATGTATCTTTTCTTGTTAAAAATGCATGCCTTGTGTTGAAAATGCATCCTGTTTGGTCCAACTATTTGGTTGAAAATTAACTTATTTGTTGAAGATTCATATTTTCGGTTGAAAATTCAATTATCTGGTTAAAATTAAACCGTATTTATAAAAATTTAACCATTTCGTAGAAAATTAACTTTTTTGTTAAAAAATCATATTTTCGGGTTGAAATTCAACTGTTTTATAGATAATTTGTCCTTCGGCTTTAAAATTCAAGAATTTTGTTGAAAATTGATGTATATTGTTAAAAAATAATTTTTTGTATTGAAGATTATTCTATTTAGTTAAAAATGTAACTATTCCCTTTTTATAAAATTAATCTTCGTGGTTAAAAAGTCATATTTTGCGTTAAATTTTGAACAATTTTAAATGAAAATTTATCTTTTCTAGTTAAAAGTTCATCTATTGTGTTGAAAATTCATCCTGTTTGGTTGAAATTATTCTTCTTGGTTGAAAATTCATACTTTTTGGCTAAAAATGAAACTGCTTGGTTCTAAAAAATTAATCTGCTTTGATTGAAAATTAACTTACTTGGCGAAAATTTATCTTTTTG
>JAABKJ010009664.1:0-11150 GCA_011634705.1 Andricus grossulariae
TTAATTTTCTACCAAAAAAGACGGATTTTCAACTAAAATGATGAATCTTCAACAAAAAATATAGTTTTAACAAAAATGGTTCATTTTTTATCGAATAAAAGCAATTTTAGCTAAATTTCCATTTTTATCCGGATTCATAATAATTCAATTAATAGCCCTTTTTATACATTTTACATACAAACTAATTATTATTTAATTGTTATTCCCTAATTTTCCCGGCTCTAATGTGCCAAATTTACTGGAAGAATTTAAATTTTTCACAAGTTTTCAAATAATATGATTAATGAATTCATTAATTTCGTTATTTCGGGAAAAAAATGTAACCAAAAGTAACCTTTTAATAAAATAAGTAACTTTCTAGTAACCGCGGATCAATGAAGTAACCCGTTCCGAGCCCTGTCAATTAACCAAAGTTTCCGGTTGATTGTATTTGTTACTTTTACAAAACATTTGTTTCGATTTACCAGATACATTTTTGGCTGAAATTTGATCGTTTTAAGATGAAAATTAAACTATCAAATTTTTCATTAAAAATTGATCTTTTTTGGTTGAAAATTAATTGAAAGTTGAACTACTTTGTTAAAAATTAATTTTATCGGTTAGAAATTGAACTATTTTGTTTATAATTTCTATTCTCCGGTTAAAAATTATTGTTTTTACTGATAATTCAAATATTCCATTATTGGTTGAAACTTGATCGTTTTTGAATGAGAATTCAACAATTATTTGGTTAAAAAATAATGTATTATGTTGTAAATTCGTCTTTTTTTATCAAAAATTAATCTTCTTGATTGAAAATTTAACTGCTTGGTCTAAAGTTGAAATGTTTTGTTGAAAATTCATTTTATTCGTTGAATGTTCATCTCTTTGGTACAAAATTAGTTTTTTTTTGGGTCGAAAATCAATTTTTTCAACTGTAAATTTAACTATTTCATTTTTGGTCGAAAACTGATAGTTTTCAGTTAAAAATTCAACTATTTGGCTTGAAACTTCAACTGTTTTATTGAAAATTTATCCTTTTGGGTTGAAAGTTCTATTATTTTCGTAACAATTAATTATTTGATTGAAAATTAACTATTTGATTAAAAATTCATATTTTGGCATTAAAAATTAAACTGTTTGGTTGAAAAATCAACAATTTTGTTAAAAATTGGCACCTTTAGCTTGAAAGTTCAACTATTTTGTTGTAAATGCAAATATTTGCTCAAAAATAAATCTTTGTAGGTCGAAAATTGAACTATGTGGTTCAACATTCAACTATTTTGTGGCAAATTTAATTATTTTGTTTAAAATTAAACTATTTTTAACAAATCTTATTTTTTGTTCGAAAATTCAACTGTTTTGTTGCAAATTTGTCTCTTTCGCTTGAAAGTTCAACTATTTTGTTATAAGTGCAACTGTTTGGTTGAAAATTTATGTATCTTGTTGAAAATTCGCCTTTTTTTAGTGGAAAATAAGTCTTTTTAGGCTGAAAGTTCTACTATTTTCGTACAAAATTCAAGAATTTGATTGAGAATTAACTTTTTGGTTGAAAATTCATATTTTTTGGTTGAAAACTCATATTTTTGAATTGAAAATTAAACTGTTTTCTAGAGAATTCATCTGATTTGGAAATTCAATAATTTAGTTGATATTTTTTTCTACTCTGACTGAAAAACCTTTCCTGATTGAAAACTCAACTATTTTCTTGAAAAGTCATCTATTTTAGTAGAAATTTGATCTTTTTTGGTTAAAAATGCAACTGTTTGGTTAAAAATTAATTCTTTTGTTTGAGAATATAACTATTTTTTAGAAAATTTGTCCTATTTCTTTAAAAATTCGAAAATTTCGTTGAAAATGAAACTATTTGTTTGAACATTCAACTATTTTGTTCGAAATTTAATTATTTTCTTTAAAATTAAGCCATTTTGTTAAAAAATCATATTTTTTGTTCGAAAATTCTGCTGCGTTGTTAACCCTTGCATGCACGGTGGGATATTTAATATCCCACCTAGATGATCATCATATTTATAATATTTCAAGTTGTTTTTTCTCGATTTTGGTGATTCTTTTTGTGAATTTACTTTAACAACATGTTAAAGAATTGAAAATTACACTCCGTTATCTGAAATTTTTGGTGAATTTTTTAATATTAATACACAAAGTCCAAAAAAGTCACTTTTTGCCAGAAAAATTCATTATTTCCAAAAGTTTTTGTTGTATTTACCTAAAACTTGGTATATTTAGGTTTTGAGGGTCGCTGTTTTTTAAATCTGTTATCAAATTTATAAAATTCAATATGGCAGATCCAATATGGTGGTTCAAATTTATGAAATTAACTCTGTAACTGTAGATTTAGTATTGTAATATAATTAATATATAGAGTTTTTTGGGGCTGCTAATTACAAATGTGCCATCAAACTTCTGAAATTCAAGCTGGCTGATTCAATATGGCGGACTTAATTTATTGAGTTACCTCCGATTGCGATAAAAATCATTATAAAGGGGTTTTCACGGTCGCTGATCACGAAAATGTTGTCACATTTTCGAAAATCAAGATGGCGGATCCACAATGGCGGACAAAATTGGTGAAATTAACTTTAAATGAGAGATTCGGAATGAGCGACTTCTATAATCCGTGTACACTAATTTCTATAACAATCAGAGATTATTTCACAAATTCGGTCCCCCATATTGGTTCCTTCATTATGAATTTTAGAAATCTCATGGCAGATTAGAGATAAGCGAACCCAAAAACCCATATACACCATTTTTCTTTCAAATCAGAGTTAATTTCACGAATTTAGTCAGCCATATTGGATTCGCCATATTGAATTTGGAAATCTGATAACAGATTCAAAATTAGTGACCCTAAGAGCTCAAAAATACCAGTTTTTATGGAAATCGAAGGTAATTTCATCATTTGATCCGCCATATTGGATCTGCCATCTTTGATTTCGAGAATCTGATAACAGATTTTAAATCAGCGATCCCAAAAACCTATACATAACAATTTTTATCAAGATCATAAGAGTTTAATCGGCCATACTGAATCCGCCATATTGGATTTGTGAATTTTTGAATCCTGATAACAGATTTATGATCAGCGATCCCGAAAACCCTTAATGCAACTTTTTTCAGCAAAAAAAAGTTATCTAAAAAATGTATGCATCAAAGGGTTAAAACTTCGTCCTTTTTACTTGGAAGTTCAACTAGTTGTTTCTAAATGCAACTATTTGTTTGATAATTAATTTTGTTGTTAAAAATTTTAATATTTGGTTAAAAATTCACCTTTTTAGATCGGAAATTCAACTATGCAATTAACAATTGAACTATTTTGTCACAAATTAATTATTTTGTTTATAAATTGAACCAGCTTGTTAAAAAACCATGTTTTTTGTTAAAAAATTCAACTGATTTGTTGAAAATTGGTCTTTTTCGATTAAAAAGTCGACTACTTTGTTAAAAATGCAACTTTTTGTGATTGAAGTTAATTCTCTTTTATTTGAAAGTTTGACAATTTGGTCGAAAGTTCATCTTTGAAGGTTGAAAATTCCGCTATTTGGTTAAAAATTCGTCTCTTTTGCTTGATAGTCCCTTCTGGGTTTTATTTCAGGCGTTTACCAAATGATATCGACGAAAAAATGTTGTCCGAAAAGGGGGAATTGGTTTTCGTATTTATTAAGTCTGTGACGAAAAGGGTAGTGGTCTAACGTAGTATTTGAACGGCCCCTTATTGTTTTTCTACTACATTCGAGAGTCCTGACTAAAATTTGAATTATCCTGATTAGAATGTATCAAATGATATATGGCTATAATTATATTAACATAATCAGTGGCGCGTCTTGACCGGTCATTACACATAATAAAGTTTTCTTCCTCAATCACACAATAACTCACACCCACGTGAGTGCTCAACTGCTCACGTGCCGGTTACAGGATGTCCTTGCACTTGCTGTGCATTTCATACACCATACACCGTTTGTTGTGCGAATTACTCAGTTGCACGTACGCTATCTTACATAAACCATAAACTACCAGCTTTCACGCGATATCGATATTCACGCTCGTAAATAAATGTCCCTCTCGTTCACCCTTTGTACACTGAAAAAAATGGTTAGTTTGGCCAATTATTTAGTTAGTAAGACATGGTACTGCTATTTTATCAGTTGATACTGCTTTTTTATTAGTTGGCACAACAATTCCATTAGTAACAGTGATTATTCATTGAGTTCCAGCAACTAATAAAATACTTGACCCAGCTAATAAAATTGCAGTACCATATCTTACAATGTAAATAGTTGGCTCAAGTAACCATTTTTCATATGTAAAATTAAACTTATATCTACACTAGGGTGGCTCTTTTTTACACATGGTGGATTTTTTGTAGAATTTCCGTGCTCCCATCTCACAGTTTTGTTCGAATGTCGGAAAAAAATAATCTCCAAATTTGAGCCAAAGACGATGAAGTTTCCCATTGATTGGACATGACCAAATGTCACTTTTTTGTAAATCTAATATTTAAAAGCAATCATATGTTATAAATTATTCCATGTTTCAGCATATTGTTTAGAATTCGTAAGAGAATAAGAATCAATAATAAATTTTGAGGGTGAATGACTTAAAGCTACTCTTATGGGTCCCCAAATAAAACTCTATAAGTGACAAATTTGGATTTTGCGTAATATTGCACTGTATTAACGTTTTTTGAAAGTTCTTTTCTAATTAATAATTATTCATCATTAATTTGAAAATACCCAGTCATTTTTTAACTATTTTTTAATTGTTTTAAGAATATTAATTTGTCAACACAATTTTAATTTGTTAAAACACTTGTTTTTCAGGTGAGTCGTGAAATGAACGAATTTTCCATAAGCGTTATGAGTTATTTAATCAATGATAACTATAACAATATTTGTTTAAATAATTTAACAATTGTTTTAATAATACGTGTTTGTTTGGAATGAGTTTAGAAAAATTCAAGAATATTCAAAAGAAATTTGATCAGATGCCTAAGACTTCAAGGTGAGTTTAAAAGACTTCAAGACGAAATGACCAAAAACTAAAAAAAATCCATCAAATTGAGTAGAATTGAGAGCGTATAGAAGAATTCAACTGAATTCAAAAAATTCTAAATAATTCGAACGAATTTAAAAGAATTCGAGATAAATGAATGAGAATTCAGGATGAATTTCAAATGAATTGCAGAAAATATTTAAAAATCTCTTCAAATCCTTAAAAATCTACGAAATCTTTCACTTCTTGTGAATACAATCTTTGAAATCCATTAAAATATAATAAAATCCTGTGAAATTCTATGAAATCTGATGGTATTTCCTGAAAACGTCGAAAACTGATTAAAATTCCATGAGAGGTTTAAAAATCTCTTAAAATCATTGAAATTCTCAAAACCTTATAAAATCCTGTAAAATATAAGATATTAAAGTCCTGTAAAATCGTTCCATATCTTCCGAAATTTTAGGAAATTTTTTATTACTACGTCAACATTTTTTTAAATCCCGTAAAATCATTAGAATCTCTTGAAATTTTATTAATCTCTTGAAAATGCCTTAGAATCTTTTAAAATACACTAAAATATTTCAAATTCTTAAAAATCCGGTTAAATTATTTAAAAATTTCTTAGAATCTTTTTAAATACCCTAAAATATTTCAAATCCTTTTGATTTTTTCGAGATTCCTTAATACTTATTATATCTTTTTAAAATTATTTGGAAATTTTGAAAATACCCTTAAAAAATCCTAATCAGTCCTTAAAAACACTATTAAAATAGCCTAAGATATTTCCAATCCTTTAAAATCTTTTTGAATCCCCTCAAATTCTTTAAAACACGTCATAGTTGCTGAAATTTTTAAAAATGCCCTAAAATCTTAAATTTTTTTTAACATTCCTTTAAATTATTCAGATCTGTTGAAAATCCCTTGAAATCTTTTGAAATATCATAAAATCTTTTATATTTTGGGGTGAATTTCAAATAAGTCAAAATTAATTGCAAAAAATATTTAAAGCTCTCTTCAAATCTTTGAAAACCTTACGATATATCTCCCTTCTTGTGAATATATTCTCTGAAATTCGATAAAATATTATAAAATCCCGTGAATTGGCAGAAAATCTTACGATATTTCCTGAAATCCTGGAAGATTTATTAAAATACCTTGATAGTTTTTCAAAACCTTTGAAATCATTCGAAATCCCTTCAAATTTTTTAAAGCTCTTAAAATGACTTAGAAGCTACAATCTTTAAAATCCTTTGGAATCTTATAAATATTTGGAATAAGTTGAAAATTCCTTGGCATTTTTTAAAATACCCTAAATTATTTCAAATAATTTCAAAATATCTGAAAAATACCTTGGATGTTTTAAAAATATCATGAAATCCTTGGAAATCCCTTTAAATTATTGAAATCTATTGAAAATTCATCGTAATCTTTTGAAATATCCGAAAATATTTTAAATCCTTTCAAATCTTTAGAAATCCCTTGAAACTTTCTTGAAATTTTAAAAAATACCCCTAAAATATTTTAAATCCTTTATAATCACTTGAAATTATTGAAATCTTTTGAAATCCCTTGAATCTTCCTTGGAATTTTTTAAAAACCCCTAAAATCTTTCAAATCGTTTGGAATTTTTTTTAATTATTGAAATCTGTTCAAAATTCATTGGAATCTTTTTAAATAACCTAAAAGATTTCAAATCCTTTAAAATCTTTTGAAATGCCTTGAATCTTCTTTGGAATTTTTATAAATTTCCTAGAATCTTCAACATCGTTCGAAATCCCTTCCAATTATTGAATTTTATTGGAAATTCTCCGTAATCTTTTAGAATATCCGAAAATATTTTAAATCCGTTGAAACTTTTCGAAATTCCTGGAAAATTCATTGGAATTTTTAAAAATACCCTAAAATCTTTTTATTACTTTGGAATCGCTTAAAATTATACAAATATATTCAAAATTCCTTGGAATCTTTCAAAAAACCTTAAAAGATTTCAAATCCTTTGAAATCTTTCGAAATCCCTTGAAACTTCCTTGGAATTTTTTTAAATTCCTAAAAATTTTGTTTATATTTTGGAATCCTTTCAAATTATTAAAATCTATTCAAAAGTCCCTGGCATATTTTAAAATGCCCTAAAATACTTCAAATCCGTTGAAATCCCTTCAAATGAATGAAATCTGTTTTAAAACTTAGGAATCTTTTAAAGTAGCCTAAAATATTTTCCCCTTCTCCTACTCCCCCTACATTCCACTACTTCCCCTCCCATCACTTCATCATTCGCCCTCCCTTCCCCAACTTCTTCATCCTCTACTTCACCCTTTCCTAACTTTACCAGATAACACCCCCTTCCTCTACATCCTCTCACTAACACTCACTTCCCCTACTTTCCCATCCTTTATTTCCCCTCATTTTTCCTACCCCACCCATAATTTCTTCTCACTTCCCCTAATTACCCTCCCCTCAATTCACCGCAATCTCCATACTTTCCTTCTCCTCATTTCTCCTGCAAACCCTCCCGTCACTTCCCCTACTTCTCCTCACCAAACTTCCCTTACTTCTGCTCACCTTACTTCCCTTGCTAAAAAGTGACTAAAAGTAACTGTGTGCAGCCCTGATTATTCTTGAGATACTTGAAGTGCTTCTTACAGAAATTTCCTGATTTTTGCCATTTTTTCGTTAATGTCCCCCATTTTTTCCTGGACAAAAAAATCACATGACCTTCCCTGATTTCCAGGTTTTCCCTGACCTGGCTAACTCTGTATCATGGCAAGTAGCGAGGAATATTTTTCAACAAGAGCAATATTTTTGAAATTGCACCCACGATGTGCACCGCCCCGAATAGTAAGACGATAATGGTAATGGTCATCTCTCTTTGTCGTGACTACGGCGGAGCAATGCGTGAACCATAATGGCTCCTTTCAAACCCAAAGTCCTATTGCGCTTTTTATCTTCCACCACGGATGTCGATTTTATGTAGGGCCTTTCAAGCACTGCTTGAAATTATTTTTTTTTCTTTTTACGCGTATGAATTCATGGGAAGATGAAAGACAAAGAAGCGCCGTCGGCTCTGATTTTCAGCTCGACTTTCACGTGCTGATTGCAATTATTCTTTTTCGCGACTGAATCTGTCGTGAGGTAAAAACCAGAGTATAGTGAGGACGAATTGTCGGTCTTGATTCTGATGACGTGTAATAAATCTTTGCAGATCTTGACTGCATCCTTCTCGCTTTTGAGATGCGTTTTATAAACTTTTTTATCATCAAATTGCGCTGGATAGCCAGTAAACTCTAAGAAAAAGGATCCACGATTTTTCCTGATTAGCAACCATTTTCCCCGGGCAATTTGGTTTCACAAACGGTACTTGCAAACTGTGTGCGATATCGCATTAGAATTTTTTACAATCTACTAACAGGGGGTGACCGCAAATTTTTTTTTTTCAAAATTCCCTTACTTTTGCCTAATTTCTTCCCCCTGACTAATGTGCATTAATAATGTGATTAACCTTCTTTTAGATTTAAGAGAATTCAAAAGAATTAGATTAATAATAATTCCAAACAATTCAAGTTAAATTCAGAAGAATTCAAATGGATTGAAAAAAAATGTTAAAATCCCATTTATTTCAATAAAATTCGAGTGAATTAAGGGGAATTTGAGGGCAATGAGAAGAATTCGATGAAATTAATAAAACTTCATGGGAATTAAAAAGAATTACAAAATATTTAAAAATTCCTTGAATTCAGTAAGATTAAAATGAGTTTAGAAACATTCAAGGGAATTCAAAAGAATTCGATTCATAAGATTACAAAATAATTCAAGCGTAATTCAAATAAATTCATATTCAATGAGGAACATTCAATGAAGTTCATAAAAATTAAAGAAAAAAATCTGAAGAAATTTCTTGAATTCAGTAAGTTTTAAATGATCTTAGAAAAATTTAAGGGAATTCAAAAGAATTCCATTCATAAGATTACAAAGCAATTCAAGGTAAATTCGAAATAATTCAAATAAATTGGAAAAAAATTTTAAATCCCAATGATTTCAGTAAATTTTGAGTGAATTTAGAAGAATTTAATGTAAACGAGGAGAATTCGATGAAATTCATGAAAATTCAAGCGAATTAGAGAAAATAAAAAATAAACCTTCAATTCATTAAGTTTGAACTGAGTTTGGAAATATGCATGAGAATTTAAAAAAAAATCAATCTAAAAGGTTACAAAACAATTCAAGTTAAATTCAAAAGAATTTAAATAAATTAGAAAAAATGTTAAATCCCATTTATTTCCATAAAATTCTAATGAATTTAGAGGAATTTGAGGGATTTGAGAAGAATTCAATGAAATTCGTAATAATTCGAGCAAATTAAAGAGAATTAAAAGATATGAAAAAATGCCTTGAATTCAGTAAGTTTGAAAAGAGTTCAGAAAAATTCAAGGGGATTAAAAAGAATTCGATTCATAAAATTTGAAAATAATTCAAGTTAAATTGAAAAAAATTCCAATAAATTGGAAAACAAAGTTGAAATCCCATTTATTTCAGTAAAATTCGAGTGAAGTTAGAGGGATTTGAGGGCAATGAGAAGAATTCAATGAAATTCATAAAAATTCATGCGAATTGAAAAGTATTAAATAATATGAAAAAATCCTTTAATTCAGTAAGTTTAAATGAGCTTAGAAAAATTCAAGAGAATTCAAAAGAATTCGATTCATAAGATTACAAAATAATTCAAGCTTAATTCAAATGAATTGGAATTGTATTTTAAATCCCATTGATTTCAATAAATTTAAAGTGAATTTAGGAGAATTTGAGGGAAATGAGGAGCATTCAATGAAGTTTATAAAAATTAACAAGAATTAAAAAATATGAAGAAATCTCTTGAATTCAGTAAGTTTAAAATGAGTATAGAAAAATTCAAGGGGATTCAAAAGAATTCGATTCATAAGATTACAAAACAATTCAATTTAACTTAAAAAGAATTCAAAAAAATTTAAATCCCATTTATTTCAGTAAAATTCTAGTGAATTTAGAGGAATTTGAGGGAAATGAGAAGAATGCAATGAAATTAATAAAACTTCATGGGAATTAAAAAGAATTACAAAATATGAAAAAATTCCTTGAATTCAGTAAGATTAAAATGAGTTTAGAAACTTTCAAGGGAATTCAAAAGAATTCGATTCATAATATTGCAAAACAATTCAAGTTAAACTCGAAATAATTCAAATGAATTGGAAAAAAAAAATTTATCCCATTGCTTTCAGTAAATTTTGAGTGAATTTAGAGGAATTTAAGGTAAATGAGAATAATTCGATGAAATTCATGAAAATTCAAGCGAATTAAAGAAAATAAAAAAATCCTTAAATTCAGTAAGTTTATAATGAGCTTGGAAAAATTCATTGGAATTCAAAATAAATAAATTTAAAAGATTACAAAACAATTCAAGTTAACTTCAAAAGAATTCAAATTAATTGGAAAAAAATGTTAAAATCCCATTTATTTCAGTAAAATTCGAGTGAATTTAGAGGATTTTGAGAGAAATGTGAAGAATTCGATGAAATTTATAAAAATTCAGGCGAATTAGAAAGAATTAAAAAAACAAACAAAAAATCTACCGAATTGAGTAGAATTGAGTGAATTTAGAAGCATTGAAGTGAATTTAAAAAAATTAAAGAAAATCCCAAATAATTTAAAAGAATTCAGAATAAATTTATAAGAATTCAGTGTGAATTCCAACAGAAATTTAAAATGATATGCGAAAATATTTGAAAATTGCAATCTTTTTACATAAATCCCTTGAAATTTCGCAGAGATGTCGAAAATTCCTTGGAATATTTAAAAATGCCCTATAATACCTCAAATCTTGTAAAATCTTTTGAAACTCCTCAAAACTTTTCAAAGCTCTTGAAAAATCCTTGAAATTTTATAAAATACCCTAAAATCTTTAAAATCTTTTGAAATTACTTCAAATTATTGAAACCTATTAAAAATACCCTAACATAATCCTCATTCTTTAAAGTCGTTTGAAATCTCTTGAAATTTTTTAAAGCTCTTAAAAATTCCTTGGCATTTTTTCAAGTATCTTACGAAAATTTAATTCTTTGAAATCTTTGGTAATACCTTAAAATAGTTGACAATCTTTGAAATCTTACGGAATCCATTAATTA
>JAABKJ010009665.1:0-11149 GCA_011634705.1 Andricus grossulariae
TTTTGATAGTCCTACAAGATTCTCATGATCACTTTTTGAGTTTTCTTAAAAAATCGAAAATTCAAATTTTATTGGCAAAAAAACATAATGAATTATTACATTCTCATCATAATGAGAAGGTATTGGTTTTATGTGAAACCCGACTTTCGTGGATTCCATGAAATGTCGACGTTTTGAGGCCCCCTGAGTCAGAAAAAATTGTTTTTACTTCGGTGTCTGTCCGTCTGTCGTCCGTCATCATCGTCGTCGTCGTCTGTATATCGTATAACTTTCGAAAGACTAATCGGCTTGGATTGTGCTTTGGCACACAGCTTCAGGGACGAAAATGAAAGATCGAGTTCGTTAACCAGCTATTTTGGATAGAAATTCAAAAAGTTAGGACACTTTCAAAATTTTTTAGACCATTTTTTCAAAATTCATAAATTCCATGGACGGCCGCCTGTATTACTCGAAAATTAAAACAAATTATTCTTACAACGTTTTTCAATACAAAGAAAATGGACAGAGCTACAGCATTTTCAAAATCTCCCAAAAAAAAACGAAAATTAACATTTTAAGCCAATTAAAGCATGATATGAAAAAAAGTCACGAGAAGGAAAGTGTTACTTTTTGATAGTCCTACAAGATTCTCATGATCACTTTTTGAGTTTTCTTCAAAAATCGAAAATTCAAATTTTATTGGCAAAAAGCATAATGAATTATTACATTCTCATCATGATGAGAAGGTATTGGTTTTATGTGAAAAATAACTTTCGTGGAGTTTGGATAAAGTTCCTTTTCTTTCTCGATTAGGAAATCTTTATTTGTTCAAAGGTCATCTTTGTGGTTTAAGAATTCAACTTCTGGGTTCAAAGCTGAACTAGATAGTTAAAAAGAAAATTCGTCGCAAATTCGTATTCTTGGTAAAAAATTAATATTTGCGAGTTGAAAGCGAAACTGTTTTGCACAAAAATCGTATTTTTTGTTGAAATTTTGTCACCTTCGGTGTGAATCTTAAAAAATTGGAAATTCTTGCATTATAAAAATATTGAATTGTAAATTATTCCAATTTTTATGATTTACACTTGATAATTTTGCAATTTTGACCTCTCTTGCCAGTGATTCCATGTACAGGAAGTACAATTGAAAATTCGTCAGTGTTGAATTTTTTCTGCTTGGAAAGAATTAAAGAAACGAATTTTCAATAAAAAAAACTGTAAATTCTTAACGAGTAATGTTATAGTAAATACTTCAACTATATAATATTTCAATTTTTAAAAATAAAAAACAGTCAAATTCAACCACAAAAGACGTATTTACATGCAAAATAGTTCACCAATCATCAGCAACAGCAGATTAGTTTTCAACCAGGCAGTTTCATTTTAAACCAGGGCTCGCCAGAATTCAGTCTTTGACTGGCCAGACTGACAGTGTCAGCAAGGAAGACTAGGTCAAATAGACCCCAGTAAATTACCCTCCAAGTTTTCCTTCGACTTAGTGCTAGTCACAATAGTACCTGCTGAAAGTGGTGAGCCCTGTTTTAAACCAATAAAGATTCAAGAAAAAAGTGATAAAAATTATGAATGTTTAAGATTGAAGAATTTTCAATTGTAAATCCTGAAAATGCAATTACTCCAAAAGGTCTCCGAATTGCATACCTTTCAAGAGTAACTCTTAAAAATTGAATAATTTTCAATTCCATACTTTTTAAAATTCAACAATTTAAAATTCTTGAAGCAGCATCTTTTCGTAGCATTCTTTGTCGCAGAATGTGAAGAGATAAAAGTTTTCTTTTGTTGCGCAAACATTTTGATCACATCGTTGATTTGGAGGGGCATACCAAACTAAATCACCCGTTGATAATGAATACACATATAAATACAGTCATCATACTACATTACAACATCTCATTTACCTGAAATGAATGACCTTTCATTGTTACGATATGAAGGCCTCTTACAGTCAATGAAATTACAAAAAAATGGCTCAATTAAATTGTCATTAGCTGAATAAATTTCATGATATAGTTTACACACAAAAAACGAAAAAAAAGTTTAAGGCTCTTATTGAAACGGGGAGCACCTGTTTTCGGTTCACCATGGGTTACACTCTCGCTGGCGCGCTGTCCGTTTCTAGGCACAGAAAGTTCAGCATATTTTTATTTCATGAAAAAAAAAACAAGACCATTTTTCGAAAAAAAGGCCCTAGTCATGCACATGTATAAGCCTTCAGATTATGTGGTTATAATATGACATTAAACAATTCATCCTTGTAGCTGTGTTTTGTATTACTCCAAAAATCGACTCGTTTACAGCACCTTAATGAAACCGCTTTCTGAGCTGCTGCTAGTACCCTACTGTCTCCTAAATGTTCAAGTAGTTTAGTGCATCTTACTTGCACATTGCATGTAGCCGAGATAAGAATAGGAGGACTGAATGCATGTTTCACATTCCTTCATGTTGCCTTTAGTTCATGCCTCAGCTCGCTATACTTATAGATCTTGGTTGTATAAGTTGCCTGCAAATACCGGTTAGGAGGACAAGCAATGTCGATGATATAGGAACTTCAGCCTTTTTTCTTACGCATCACGATGTCGAGTTAATTGGCTCGAATATAATGATCCGTCTGGATAGTAACATTCCTATATAAGATGTAATCTTCGTTTTATAAAGCAGGCACTGAAATGTATCTACAGAAAGGGATTGATTCTTTTAAGCGTCCTAGGTTAAGGTAAGTTGTTTATGTATAATGCCCGCCACATCATCATGTCTCTGCGTATATTCTCTCTAAGCCATTGCGCTACAACCATCAATAATGTACACGATGGATTTGTTGGTATCTCCACATGATAGGCACCGGTTAACCACGTGCTGGTGTAGCACGTGATTGTGATCATTTCTGGTGCTGGTAATCCTGTCCTGAATCGCAACGACGAATCATTCCATTCCTAAGAACAGGACGCCCTTTTTCCACCAAATATTGGATGCCTCACTATATACTTCATGTTGATCTAACGTTTTGGGGTTCTAGCCGTGGATGGCTTTTTGTCTCAATTTTTTCTAATTCGCAGCATCTCTCTTGCTGTTAAAATATTCTCGAAACTATATAGGTTGTGACTCTCTGTGTCGTGATAAAACTACCCTTTCAATCGCCCAATTAGAGTGGAGTATTCGGTGTATTGTTATTTTGACGCGAATGTTTCTGTTTAATCATTCAAGCTCGGTGTTCGAACATTTGATGAGCCCAACGGAGTACGTGAGGACCGGGATGGCATAGTTGTTGATTGCCCTGATCTGGTTTGCCGAGTTAAGAGAACTCTTCAGAACTACCCTGAGTCTTGTAGTGAAGGCAGTCATTAGGATTTTCTTAATTATCGTATGCTGAATATCCTTAGATTCATGAATACTCAGATATGTATTTGACTCGCCCTTAGCCATTGCCTCGATGCCATTCTCTTTCTCATTCTCTGTCTCTGCAATCCCTAATTCGCTTCTAGTTAAATGCACTGTTTTGCATTTATCTAGTCTAAACTACATGTAGATATCATGGGAAAGCTGTTTTATAATATCGATAATTTGCTGCAGTTTCTGGTTTGATCTATTATATACGAGAAGCTTCAGGTCATCCATATATCCATATATCGAAAGTCTCCTTCAAGGATACTTATCGTGATGCATATTGACCTACTTATACTTGGTTGTTCATTATCAAAATACCTGATTTTTGTACACCAACGCATCATCGCATGACTTATGAGGTCGATGATACGTGGGCAGATTTTAAAAATTGTTAAGACTTCAACCAAATATTCATGTGGCACGCAAGGAAACGCTTGATTGTGTTTAATGGGTGCCATGTGCAAGTTTCTTTGATATTTACGTGCTTGCGTTATGGCAACATCATCTGTGGTGACTAGATCTTTACCGTCCGCGAGTTTTTGCGTCGTCTTTTTTGTTCTTTTTTAAGAATGTCAGACTATCGGCTCTTGTAAGAGAAATTGTGCACCATGTCAGGAACTGGAACTTTTTAGTTACTTGCCCTTGTTAAAACCGCTGAAACAATTGAATCTGTGATGTTAGTAATCTTCATCCACTTGCTCTTTCTTTCTCTAGTTGGAACCACTCAGCGCCTAATTTACTTCTTAATAGAAATCTGTATTACCATCGGAGATGGTAACAGTTGATCGGAAGATAAATCCTTTCACACACACTGTGAATAAAAATCCACAATATCAATCAAAGTTATATCCTTTAATACAGAAAGTCTTTAACGTCATCTCAGACTACATGGAGCTATAAATTTAAAAAAAGTAAAAATTGACTTGTATATAACATCTTGCAAAACAAAAGGGTGATTCACAAAAAGCATTCTTCTTCTGATCTCTCTAGTAGCTTAGTGGTTAGAGCACCTGACCGGAAATCAGTTGACCTGGCTTTCGAATCCCAGCGGGGCGAAAGGTGAAGATCTTTTTTCTGAATAAATTTAATGTAATAAAATTTTTAATCCATAGCTCTTATCATCGGAGATGGTAACAGTCGATCAGAAGATTAATCCTTTCACACACACACTGTGCAAATGAAAATCCGCAATATCGATCAAAGATATATCCTCTAATACAGAAAGTCTTTAACGTCATCTCAGACTAAATGGAGCTATAAATTTAAAAAAAGTAGAAATTGACTTGTATATAACATCTTTCAAAACAAAAGGGTGATTCAGAAAAAGCACTCTTCTTCTGATCTCTCTAGTAGCTTAGTGGTTAGAGCACCTGACCGGAAATCAGTTGGCCTGGCTTTTGAATCTTAGCGGAGCGAAAGGGGAAGATCTTTTTTCTGAATAAATTTAATTCAATAAAATTTTTAATTTATAGCTTCATAAAGTATAAGACGATGTAAAAGATTTTCTGTGTTACAGGATATAACTTTGATCGATATTGTGGATTTCCATTTTCACAGTGTGTGTGAATGGATTCATCTTCTGATCGATCGTTGCCATCTCCGATGATAATACAAATTCCTAGTAAAAATTGACTTGTATGTAACATCTACCAAAATAAGGCGTGCTTCAGAAAAAAGATTCTTCTTCTGATCTCTCTAGTACCTTAGTGGTTGTAGCACCTGACCGGAAATCAGTTGACCTCGCGTTCGAATCCCAGCGGAGCGAAAGTAGAAGACCTTTTTTATGAATAAATTTAATATAATGAAATTGTTAATTTATAGCTTTACCTAGTCTGAAATGACGTTAAAAACTTTCTGTATTAGAATATATAACTTTGATCGATATTGTGGATTTCCATTTTCACAGTGTGTGTGAATGGATTCATCTTCTGATCGATCATTGCCATCTCCGATGATAATACAGATTCCTAGTAAAAATTGACATGTATATAACATCTTCCAAAATAAAGCGTGCTTCAGAAAAAAGATTCTTCTTCAGATATCTCTAGTAGCTTAGTGGTTAGAGCACCTGACCGGAAATCAGTTGACCTGGCGTTCGAATCCCAGCGGATCGAAAGGAGAAGATATTCTTTCTGAATAAATTAAATTTATTATAATTTGCTTCTGTTTGTTATTTACCAAATACCCGGCCGATGGTTAGTCTTGTCATCAAATTGAGGGACTTCGGAGTCTTTCTGGTTATTGTGCTTTACACTTAGTTCACGGTAGAACCTTATTTCATCTGCCTAAAAGGTTCGATTTGCTACATTCTTGCACTAATTTTATTATGCCGACGCAGTCTAGTAATAGGAACATCAAGTCTCTGACGCAGACAATCTATAATCTCATACGATATTGCTGGTGTCAATTTCTCGAAGTTCTGAGGGTAGATGATTTTAGTAACATGGTGTTTCAGCTTTTTGGTTCTATTTCCTTTCTTATATTGAGTGAATTGGCCCAATTGGCTCCTTACTTTGATGACATCGATACCCAACCTGATTTTCTACGTTCCACGTCAATATCCCTGGCACCTATGCCCTCAGCTTCAATCAGGTCTTCGTTATCTACACCTTTCAGAGGCATTTCATCAATAGTAGGGTGCTTTTCTACTTCCTTTTTGATGGCAGCTATTTTAAAAGCCGAAAGCAATCTGTTTACATATATTGAGAATTTCTTTCTGCTAAATTCTGTTTCTTCATTCTTGTGACAAGTTTCAGGTACTTGAGAAAGAAGAGATGATGATGCTCTCTCCTCACGCTTTGCCTACTTCTCTCTGCCCAAAAGTAAAGGCGCGTAACATCTCTGTTCATATGGTATGTCCATTTTAATCGTTTTCTTGTCGGCTAAGCCTCTGCTTCTGCCTCTGGTTAAATCAGGTCATCTGCCTCTAGAGGATGTGATGGCGGGATCATCATCAGGTTGCGCAAGAACATCAGTTGCACGATTATGTTGTATTGTGTCACCGGCCGCTACCTGATCGTATAATGCAGCTTCCTTTAACTGATGTTCATTTTGGACGTTTTCCACGCCAAATAAACCTGTCGTTCGATCTCCGTTGTTGGATCTTCTGAGATAAGGAGATTATTCCTGATGTGCTTCACCTTAGCGATAAGATCACTTACTAAAATTTCTTGTATATGTTGATACTTTGCAGCAAATGTCGTCCCAAATTCGTATCAATTTTTGCTTTTGGTTTCAAACTTCCTGCTTGCATAGTGGAAATGCACCAATTCTTCCTTCATTGTAGTATTCCAATTGATGCTCTCCCACGAGTTTTTTCTTGAGGCTGCATCGGACCTTATTGAAAGCACTCGCATTTACCTGAAAGTTTGGCCAGGGGAGACATAGACTGCAGAAAATCTCTCCCGACTGTCAAGTTTGGGTGCAGAAACTCGACACTCGATGTGATCGAGCGTCCAATGTCGCGCTCGGCATCAGTCAAATGCAGTGAAAACACGACCCAGGCATATATAATGAATGGATACTCACCTGAGCGCTGGCCGTTGTCGAAATGCCTTAACCTTTGTAATTCCGTCCCAATCGAGATTCACCGCGCAGCTACTGGTCTTGGTTATTTGAAGCCATACAAAGAAGCACTAGGACTTCATCTGAAATCATAACTTAGAAGCAAAACTTTCATCCAAGAAAAAAAAGTCGAACTGGTACTACCTCACCGAGGATTAACCAATGCAGGTTCACTTTAATTCGTGAAATCCTTCAAAATTGGATACTTTCGTGGTATTTTTATCTCAAATTGATTAGCCAATGTTTGGCCCTATTAAATTTTACGTCGGTAAAGAAATAATTAAAATAAATACACGAAGTTATGAAATAGGTGGCATACAGATCTATCTATGAAAATTATCATTAAAAAGAGTGTTAAAATTCACAAAGCCTGATAATAATACATTACGAATTAAACTATATTGCAATATGATATGCGTTTTTACCAACCAGACACTACTGCATGTTTCTTAGGATGCACACCCAAAATATTGGAACCTAGTAAACTTTATGAATTCGACAACCAGTATCCATAATTAAGGTAATATAAGGATAAAGTATATTTCTTATGAATTTTTCCAAATTGTCAATAAAGATTCACTGAGGTACTATCTAATTTTTTGGACATTTAGTACAATTTATTACAATTACTAGCTTATGCACGTAAGCCCTCTCTCAGGGTATCGAGAATGCCACATAGTTTACCTCAACTGCTAAACTTTTCTTACGAATTTTTTTAAACTAAAAAAACTAGAAGGGCACAACACATGGGTTCTGGGAAAATTTTAATATATGTTGCTATTTTGGTTATCAAGAAGAGCACTCAACTTATAAATGAACAGAGAGGTTCGATAGGCTAGAAACTTTCGCATGCTTCCAGTTGATCGACGTGAAGCTGGAGCGTCGTCAATTGGCTAGGATTTAAGATAGAGGAAGTTACGGGGTTCCAACAAGCCTACAATGGGCAAGTCTTTCTGGCTAAATGAATGGCTTCCCTGGTTTCTCTACCCCAAAGGTAGAGTTGTCACCGGACATCGCTTCCCCCATTTGCATGGTTTCCCCAGACATCACTTAGAACTTTAGAAGGCTCACTAGCTCATCTCTTCCCCACATAGACGTCAATGTCTCCCATGGGCCTGTCCTGTCCGGGCATATATTCCCCCAAATATGCCAAAGAGTCTCGAGTCGGGGCTTTATGCGCTATATCTTTATGGGGTTGAATATTAAATCAATGATACTTCCTCAGCTACATTTCAAAACATGCACAGAGAGGCATGGTCGGTCAAGCCTTCTTCGTGCAAGTCTTTCACAGTGAAATATGATGACCATGGCGAAGAGGCATCGATTTGCCAGCCTTCCGCGGATATCACTTTTCCAGTGAAATATTAAGGCCATGATGAAGTCGCATCGACGGACAAGGCTTTCCGGGCACCACTTCCTCAGTTAAATAATAAGTGCTGAACACGCAGGCTTCGTCTGACAAACCTACCCCGGGCATCACTTCCCCCCTGAAATATTGGAACCATGTGAAAATGATATCGACGCGTGAGCCTTCTCCGGGGCATCAGTGCCCCAATAAAATATTTAAAACGTGACATAGTGGCATCCATGGGCAAGGCTTGCCCGTGCATCGACGGGCAACTCTTCCCTGGCCATTACTTCCCCAGGTAAATAGTATGACGGTGACACAGTGGCATCCATGGGTAAACCATCCCCGGGCATCACATTCGCAGTGAAATATTATGACCATGACGAAGTGGCATCGACTGGCAGCTAAATATGTAATAATACTTTGACACAGCGTGATTAACAGACAAGGCTTCAATTGCCCGGTCTTCCTCGCTCATTATTACTCCAGCTAAATATTGGCTCCTGTCCAAGGAGGCGTGGTCGGGCAAATATACCACGGGCAAGGCTTCCCCTGATAAAACTTCCTTGGGCATCACTGCCCCCGCAAAGTATTAAGCCAAAGACATATTTGCATCGATGGACAGATCCTAATCGGGCAAGCCTTCCATGGGCAAGCCTTCCGCAGCGAAATATTGAGACCATGGTGAAGAAGCACCGAAGGGCGGGTCTTCCCCGGGCAACACTTCAACCGCTAAATATTATGACTATCACACAGTGGTATGCACGAGTAAGCTTTTCCCAGGCATGTCTTCGCCATTGAAATATTAAAACTATGGCGAAGAGGCATTGATGGGCAAACCTTCCCCAGGAATCACTTACCCAGCTAAATAACAAGTCCCGCACGCAGCGACTGGGTCGGGCAAACCTTACGCGAATATTACTTCCCTAGCTAAATATTAGGACCATTTGGACGAGGCATCGACGGACAAGCCTTCGATGGGCAGGTCTTTCCCAGGAATTCCTTCCCCAATAAAACATTTAGATCGTGACACAGTTGCATCGACGAGAGACTTCCCCGAGCAAGTGTTTTCCGGGCATCACGTCACCAGCTAAATAATAAATTCTGCACACAGAGGCTTGTTCAGGCAAGCCTTTTCCGGCCAAGTTTTTCCCGGGCTCCGCCATAGTTCTCAGCTAAGGTCATTTCAGTCACTTAGCAATAGTATCTTTTGTCACCGTATAAAGGGAGCGGCAGTTAAAGCGGGACAGATTACAATTCAAGTTTCCCGCCATACTGTGCCTCCGCCAGATATGACTGTTGGTGTTAAAAATAGCTTAGTGCTCCCACTAAAAAATAGTAACCTCAAAATATCCGCGATGTTGAGATAGAATTCGGAGTACAATCCTAGAGCAGCCATTATAGAAGTGATTCGCGTTGGGCGGTCAGCAACAGATATAATTCGGTTCTTTGGTTACCCGAGATCAACGGTTTATGATGTTGTGACGAAATATACCAGTTCCGAGGAGTCCAAAGAAGGTTCTAGTATGCCGGCAAGAAAAATCCACTCAAGAAAACGCAACTCGAGGACACGAGCAGTCGTTGTAAGCGCTAATTTCTGAGAATCCAGGGAGATCTTTGCGAAAATTGTCATTCATTTTACATGTGAGTGAACTAAACAATGCGTCGAATTGCCGAGGAGGACGTGAGGTAGCAATTATACACAACAAAGGTTCGACAAATGGTTTCCGAGGCTGCTAGGACTAAGCAAGTTGAAAGATGCAATTGGCTGTTGTCGTCCTTGAAAAATAAACCCATTGGTCCAAAGGGTTCTGGCCTCTTAACAACCCAGATTCGGATCCGCTGGACTATCATCTTTTAAGCGTTGTGAAAAGGGTCCCCAAGAAATCTTGACATCCGTATATGATGTCATTGCCGACCTCTGCTGAGTCTGCATTCCTAGAGATGGACAGGTCTGCGTTACACTGTGCGTGCGCACGCAATCAGACTTCGAATCGAGGCCGTAATTCAAGCTGCTGGGGGGTACATCGAATAAAGTTGGTTAATGGGGATCAGACAAATGATGTGTATGAAGATTTCTTTTGACTTTTCATTTACATTTTTCAAAAATGCAGGTTGAAACAAATTGTTTCATTTGTCCCAATTTAACTGCCGCAACCTGCATATAACAAGACTTCAATGAGCTAAAATATTTCATTTCACTGAAGAGACCGTAAAATCTCTGTATGAACCATTATCACACCCAGTAATAACCCGCGATTGCAACCGAATTTTATTAGAAGTTCTTGTATTTGCCTGGAAGTTTCGCCGGAGGACAGAAAAACTACAGAAAACCTACGAACGGAAACCGATCCAAGAGCTAGACGCGCTCGAAGTAGCTCAACGTTAGCGATGCTGTGATTTCCATCTTTTTTAGTTATAAGTTTAAGAAATGTATTTTTCAAAAATAAATAAAATTGCATATATTTCAATATAAGGAGCTGTTTTCCATTTACAACCTATTCTAATATATCTAGGCGTTTCATATGATATATTAAAAAAAAAACAATAAATACATTTATCTTTTCATTTATTGAAATAGACTGAAGTATCAAATTTGTGCGAATCTCTTTTAATATAGACGTAGACGTTGGTGACAGTGAATTGATATATTAAGCACTCTGTGCCTGTAAACAGTAATTTGCATTACGATCAAAAGTTTTCTGAATACAGTTATAGTGAAAATAAAAAAAGTATTATTTTGTATACGTCAAGAACTGCGAATCCGGTATTAGAGGTTTAGAAAAATTACACAGGCCGACAAAATTTGACAAAAGTCAAAAGCCAGAAAGCAGACCAAACATTTCCGAAGGATTTTGAT
>JAABKJ010009666.1:0-11149 GCA_011634705.1 Andricus grossulariae
GCGAGGTAAACACATCATCGAGCGCGAAGCGCGAGATAAATATATTATTGAGCGCGAAGCGCGAGAACCAACAGTCGCGCGCCCTAGGCGCGCTCAAACTTGCGAGCCGCGCGGTAAGCGCGCGATGAGAATATGCCCGCGCAGCGGGCAGATTTTTTTCTTTTTTAATCCTGGTAGAATTTGTTGTCTTCATTTGAAATCAGCCAGAAAATTTGTTGAAAAGGTTCAAAATTGACAAAATAGTAGCGTTTATTCTAAAAATACTAGAAATTTTTTTACTTGAAAACTACACGCTTATATTTTTTGACAATTTTTGGTTGGATTTGTACATTCATGAAACAGAAGTTTTGGGAGGTTTATGCTTAATAAATAATTTTTGTGGCCGGGAGAATTTTTTTTATTCATAAAATTAATTTTTCACACTTTTCTCGGAAACGGCAACAGATACAAAATTAAAAAATTAAAAAAATAGTTTGCACATTTAAAAAAGTTAAAAAAAAGTTCTTACTTATCTATAATATATGGGCACATTTACGAGAAATGTTTAAAAAATAAATTTTACATATTGAAGTGAATAAAAACCTCACTCTTTGTGCTCATGAGATTTTTATTTATGAAAATTGAATTTTTTAAGTTTTCTTGTAAATGGTGCAAGATACCATAAATTAGTAAGAGAACTTTTTATTGATTCATTTTGCAATTAAGAGCATTGAAATTCATAGCGTGGATTCATATTATATAACCAGAAATATTTCAACTGTTCAATTAGAAAAGTTTCAAATTTCAAATTTTATGGTTTAACGGAATTTAATTTGAAATTGTTTAATTGAATAGTATTAAGAGCACCCATTTCAATGACCGTGAAAAATTTATTGTGAACCTGAAGAAACCGGGAATAGACCAGAAATCAGGACCCGAATACGACCGGAAATTTACGAGAAAATAAAAAGTCTTTTTCCCAAAAGCCGTGTTTACAAAAAACGAAGTTTTCGACAAAAACAATAGAAATAAGGTAGAAACAATAGCACACGAAATTTTTCTGAGTTTGAATTTTATGCTCGTATTAATAGAAAAATGTATTGCCTGCGCCATATTTTGGTTAGTAAGTTTGAAAGATATCTCAGCTTCTGATTGGCTAATAAAAAATGGACGACGTTCAACTGGACGTACGATTTTACTATTGAATAGTATAATTTAATAATATTGATAATAATTCTACGCAAAAAATAAAAAATTTTATTTAAATTTCCCGGATCTTTTCATGAATTCCTGGCAGTTTCCTGTAATTTTGAAGGTGCACAAAATTCCCGGATTTCCCGGGTCGCTAGACACCCTGCTATTTACAGAGGTGTCAAGATTTTTTTTTCCGAAAACAGGGGTAAATTATTATTATTATTATATCATTAAGCCGTTTCCCTTTCGGGGTAGGCAAAAAATTAGGAGGACTTTTTTCACGTTCAGGAATGTAAAAAGAAATTTAAGCTCAAGAAAATATGAAAATTCTACAAATAAGAAATTTTGTAAACATTTTTTCAATCTATTGATTCCAAATTAATTATTCTTTTTTAGGATCCCGATACGCTACTTTTTCGCGTTGTGGTGATTTAGAGTTCTATCATTTTTTATATTCCACCCACCCTAGTCTACATAACTATGAAATCTTTGAAATCTCTAGACCCTTGAAATCTTAAGAAATTATTTGAAATCGTCGAAATCTTTTGAAATATTTATGAAATCTTAAAAAAATTGAAATCTTCAAAATCGTCGTGAAATATTTTGAAATTTTTGAAATCTTGAATCTTGAGTGGTCAACCCCTTGAATTTTAACATGAATTTGTTGATAAAAACATTATTTCTGACTGGCAACTTCTGGAATAGCGAATATAGGTTTCTTCCAGTTGGGTTTCACGAGATGGTATACCAGGGATATTCCATTAGCAGATTGGGGTAGATTATATTTCGACTAGGGAGAGAATCGTTAGATGATTTCCTTGGTAGGATCATTGAACCCTCCCTCTACTCATCAAGTGAAGCTTTTCAGATTCGGAAAATTTAAAAAATTCTGGGGCAATCTCGGCATGCAAAACACTACAGATCGACAAGGGTAAAATAAAAGATTACTAATTTTTCATTTTACCTGTACCGATCTTCATTTTTTTTCTATGGCGAGATTATCCCCGGAATTTTTGCCTGAAACGTTCTGTACCTTTTGCTTTTTCTGTGAACCTGAGACAGAAATAACCATTTAATCGATCTTTGGCACGGTTGTGTACCGGAACTCGTAAGTTGCAAGAGAAGCAAAGAAAGTTCTCTCGCTCTTCTGTTTTTCTCCCCTCTCGTTAAGGTCGCATGGTCTTTGGTCCCGTCTCGTTAATACACAAGTAATGAAACCTTAAGCGGTGTGCGCACACGATTGCACCGAGTGTGCACACTAGAGACACCCCACCTACGTACTTAGTTGCATTTAATAGGTACGCGCTGCGTTCAGCAAGAACGGTGTACGGTACCAGGATGAGGTCTGCGTATAGTAGTATAGTAGGTAAGTCGTGATAGCCTCGCATGATATATGCCGCTCGTGGGCTTTAGCCTCATGGCGACCATGGGTTCACCATAGGAGTATGACGGTGACGATGGAATCGTATGGGTGCGTTCAGCACCCATCGTACCCAGAATGGTATGTGCGCACGTACCACGTACGCGCACATGCGAGTCGATGGTCTTCAGGCGGACATAAAGGTAATTGCATAATTTAGTGCGAGGCATTAAACATTCTCGTATCGCCTCTCGCTCGCCCGATCCTCCCGATGATCCCGCTCTTCGAGCCCTTCACCCTTTCGGCCTTCTACCTCAAAAGCGCGAGACGAAGGGCTTCGAAGTGCGAGGGAAGCACGCCCCAGCCCCACTATGTTCGCCGCGCCGCGCCGCGCCGCGAGTGTATGCAAGTACTAAGTGAGTTATGGTTCTCGGGCAGATATATCAACTCCTTCATTTCCGCCGCAGACTCGCAGGGTCTCCGAGTTCCCGGCCCCGTCTGGTTCCGGACTTGTCCGGTCCGGTTTGGTTCGGTACGCACCGTCTATCCTGCGAACTCGCGCGTACCAACGTGTCGGCGAGGCTGAGAAATCGTTGCGTTTTCCCTTTGTCGGAGATCAATAGACGGCATGAAAGGGTCGAGTTTCTCCCTGTTTCGAGAATCTTCAGGAAACGAGACTTACGAGACTTCAGATTTGACTGTTGCCCTTGCCCTCGGACTGATAAATATCTTCTTGACTCTACTTTATTCCAGTATGCGAACATTTTATATAATTGGCGTTTTGAATGCCTTCGGAAATCTTTTGTAAAAATAACACTGGCTAGTTTCTCTAATTTTGAGGTAGAATTAAGTCTACTTTTTCGGTCCCTCACGCTGTCAGCGTAACCTTGACATGAAAAGTGCGTCATACTGCTGCGCGCGCAGGTGAACGAGCGCATACAAGTGTCTCTTTCCTGCGCTTCTCTTTCGCTTACGCAGCCTTGTTTGCTTCGTAGGCTTCTTCTTCTTCTACTCTTATTCACACAGAGATCATGCAAGATACACGCTTATGTAAATCCATGTCCGCTTATTCCCACTTACGTATTTATGTTTTCCCTATGTACCGTATATTTTGAAAAATAGTAGCAAAATAGTGTGATGCAATTTTTCAAATATTAAACCAAGGGTTTAACTATTTTTCAAATATGCTTAGAAATCCGTGGAAATCCTTTAGATCGACTGAAATCTGTTGAGATCCTCTTCAAATTACTGGACAAGTCGTGAATATTTTTAAATCCCTTAAAATCTTCAAAATGATTTGAAGTCCGTTCGAAATCCTATGACGCCCTTAAATTGAATAAAATCCTTTGAAATCTCTGAATTCCGTTGAAATCCCTAAGAGTCCCTTGAAATTTCATTTCATTTCATTTATTCCATAAAGTTCTTTAGAAATGCGTTGGAATCCCTTTACATCATTTAAACATTGTTTAAGTCCTCACGCGGATACATTTTATTGGAATCTCTTGAAATCTTCTCAAATCCTACGAAATTCTTTGAAAACCTTTAAAAATATTGGAATCTTGTTAAATCCTTTGGAATTTATTTGAATATACCCAAAATTCCTTAAAATCCTTTGTATAGATTTTTTAGGTTTTGAACTTCAAATCTTTCAACTAGGATTTCTTCTCAAACTGAACAATTTAAACTATTTTAATTCGAAAACAAACCATTTTAAGTGTTTCAATCTATAATTGTTTAAGTTTGTACGTTTTTTTATAATGTGATTAAATGAAATTCTTGATTTTCGAATTCTTTCAATTTAAAATAATGAATTTTTGACTGATAATCAATTCAAGCTGGAACGAAAATATTAATTTGCTATTAAACCTGTCATTGCAGTCATTGCAGTGGCTATTGTCGTCAAAAAAGGTGAAGAGATCAATTTTCTTTTTTCAATTCTAGGAAATTCTTTGAAAACCCTTTAGGATTCTAAATTCCATTTTTTTTAATCTTACGTAAATTATTTGAAATTCCGTATAAAACTTTAAATAGCCTGCAATTTTTTATAGTTCTACTCGATTCTTTGAAATCTCATAAAATTCCTTGGATTTTTTTTTTGAAAATACATTATATTCTTCACAATCCTTTGTAATTTCTAAAGATCGTTAAATCTTGTGAAATCCCTAAAGATCTTATGAAATCCTCTATAACATCTGAAAATATTTAATATCTTTTAAAATACCTTCAAAAAATTTTGAATTTTTGAACTCCTCTGAGACCCCATAAAACTCCATGAAATCTTTGATACCTTTTATAATACCTTGACATTTTTAAAATCTTAAAATTTCTCATAATTTTTCAAAATACCCTGGAAATCTTTCAAATCCTTTAAAATCTATTCAAAATTTAAAAATCTTTATAGTCCTTGGAGATACTATAAAATAGCGTAGATCTGGTAAAATCCTAAAAAACTCCTTGAAATCCTTGAAATTCGCTGAAATCCCTGGGAATATCTTTTAAAACACTCTAAATGCTTTGAAGCCTATAAAGTCATTTCAAAAGCCCGAAATTTGTTAAAATCCTTTAAAACCCTTCGGAATCTTTGATATGACTTGAAATATTTTGAAATCTTCGAAATCTTTGGAAATTTCGATTTTCGAAATGGCGGATGACATTTTAGTCAATATGGCGAAGAAGTTCGAAAATATGTTTAAAGGGAAAGTGTAGAAATAGTGACATAAGCGGCCAATTACGAAAAAATAGTGCCATTAGTAGAATTTTTGTCAAAATAGCGTCAAAGTAGTGAAATCGCTGAAAAAAGAGTGAAATAGTGTAAATAGTGTTGTGAGTCCAAGCCCTGCAAGCGGTTAATTACTCCTGCAATCTTATGTAATATCGTGCAATCCCATACAATTTTGTGTATGATATTATAATTAACTCCTGAACATAAATGATGCGGTTACTCATTTGATATAGCCCACGTTTTTCCCCCTCTAATCTTCTCTAACCTTTCTCCAATTACCGCATATGATAATTTAATTATATTTCTAAACACTCTTCACGAATGCCTCCTTCATATTTCGCTTTCTCACCCTTGCTGTGAAAGCTAGTAAGCTGGAAAATCAATAGGTTAAGAAGGTGAGTAAAAAATCGTCTCGAAACAAGAAATTTGTCCCTAATCTACAAATAAAGCTTTCCTTAATTGATATTTCAGCGAATAAACTTTGTACCTTCAATTGGTAGGTTGATACTCGAGAGTTCTTTTTCGTCCCCTTGTTATGTAAATTGCACTCGGCGGACAAGTATCATCGTATCGAGCATAATTCTCATTGGCGTTGGCGATCGATTCGATTGCTCTTCAGGGCTAAGCTTGCAGATATTTTCGTAGGCGTGCGACACACTCGTCGCGATTTGCAAGTTACGAGTTTCCGTCCGCGACGTACAAGACGATGATTTGCGCAATGGAAACGATACACGGTTCTCTGTTTCATACGAGTCACCTTTGCACGTATCCCACACGCATAATGATCATACGAAGGACTGATGACTGTTGACCGCGATGTAATTTCACGGATATATTACTTCCAATGGACGGAGTCTCACCCGCCGCGCCGGGTGGCGACTGGATCTTTGATCGCTGTAGCTTTTGTTGCCGTCAAAAGCGTTTAGTTTAAAAACAATAGTCAAAGTAGGCGCCGCGCGCCTGAAAAAAAGGTTTTCGTAGCCTATTAATACGTTAATTAGGTCGTTTCTACCTCCCCCTCCCATATTTCCCCTCTCCCACTCGCCCTACTTTTTCGTCTTCTCTCCTAATTCCCCTCTCTCCCTTCCTCAACGTCATCCTCCTGTACTTCTCCCTCTCCTCACTTCCCCCGCAAACACTTACTTTCCCCTACTTTCCTTCTCCTGCCATCAATTTCGCTCTAATACTAACTCCTCACTACCAAACTAACCCTCTCATCACTTTTCTAACTACCCTCCCTCACTTTCAGTCATTTCCCCTACTTCTTCTCGCTTCCAATACTTACCCTCCCCTCGTTTCTCCTCACTTCCCCTCTACGCAATTCCCCTACTTTCACTCCCCTCAGTTCCCCTCCTTTTATAATTCCGCTCATATACCCCCCCCTTTCCTCTTATCTTCCTTCCCTTTCATCACGCCCCCTCTCATTGTTTCCCATAATTTCCGCCACTTCCCCTCCTCCTGTTTTCCCTCCCTTCTCCTAATAATTCACCACCCCTCATTTCCTCTGCTTCCCCTCCCCACATTTCGCCTCACTTTCAATACTACCACTCTCCTAATTTTTCCTCACTTTCCCTACTTCCGCACCCCTTATTTCCCCTTCTGGGAAAAAGTACGAAGGATGGACGCCCGACCGAAACTATAGGATACGGGGGTTTTCCCGGGTCTACGAAAGCCTAAAGAAATAATCTCGCAATCAACACTCTCAATTTTTCATTCCCTCTTTCAATTTATTAATTACACTAGCGATAGATGCACGCGCGTTCATGTCCCTGGATTTTAATTTTCTAACATTCAAAATATATACAATACAAGTATCCATTATCAAATTTTTAAATATTCAGTTTTTTTAAATTTTGTTAAACAATAATTAATAATTTTGAATTGAAAGCGCTTGAAATTAAAAAAAAATCAAAGTAGGCGCTGCACGCCTACAAAGAAAGGGTTTCGTACCATATTAGGACGTTAATTATGTCGTTCAAATTTATCCCCCGCCTACTTCCCCTACCCTTACTTCCCCTAATTCTACCACCTCCACATACCTATCACCCCACCCCTCTCCGTAACTTCCCTAAGTCCCGCTAGTCACTTCTCCTATTTACCCCCACTCATCCTCACTTCTCTGCTACCTCTTCCCTCACCGCCCCTACTACTACCTCTTCTACTTACCTCCCAACCCTCCCCTCTCCCTGCATTCCCTACGTCTCTACTACTCACTTCCCTTCCCTTACTCCCCCCCCCCGAATCATCGTCATTTCTCTGCTGCACCTCCCATCACTTTCCCTACTACCCCTCCTTATGCCCCCCCCCCACTTCCCAGCACTACTTTTTTCCGGAAAAGATACAATAATTACAATTGACGGACGGACGGATACCTTACGAAAACTATAAGGGTTTTTGCCTGGCGCTACGAAATCCTAAAAAAATATGGAACAATAATTTTTAATTGAAAACGTTCCAAATCAAACAATTTTAGATTAGGAAAAATGTTGAAAAAAGGACAGTATTGCGAATGGAATAAATAGGAATGGAACTCTTATCATTTCTAACTAAAAGCGTTTAAAATTAAATAATTTGACATTTAAAGTGTTTGAAAATGAAAGTTTGAAATCAGTAAATCTCAAAATTTAACAATTTCAGACTTCAATTTTTAAGATTGCACAATTTCATTAGAGAGCAGTTGAAACTGTATAATTTCTAACTCAAAGCATTCAAAATTGAATAATTTTTCTTTGAATTAAAGAATCTCGAAATTGATTTTAGATTGAAATTTAGAAAATAGGACCCTTTCAAAAATTTCAAAATTGCATAATTTCAGAGTAGAATTTTGAAAACTGCATCATTTGAAATTCGAAGGAACTGAAACTGTATGATTTATAATTCAAAGCGTTCAAAATTAAATAATTAAACATTATCAACTTTTGAACTGATTAATTTTTAATTTGATGCGATTAAAATTTGAGAATTTGAAATTGCAAACTAAATTGAATGCTTTGAAGTCAAAGCTTCTGAAATTCTAGAATTTGACATTTTTATCACACGAATATTACTTAAGTAATTTTGAATTAGAAAAATTATAAAAAAACTACTTTTACTGTTTAATTATTCTAAAAACATGGAAAATTAGATGCTTCCTAATTGGAAACATTCAAAATTATTGAACTAAATCTTGAAGCGTAAAAATTAATTAGTTCTATAAATAAATGAATGAATGAGATATTATTAAATATAATTAATAATAATAACTATTCCAAAAAGAGTGCTTTCATTTTCCCATACGATATATTAGAATGTACGTGAGTTGCCAAATCAGTAAAATTGTATTCAAGTAATTAATAAAAACTTAACAATAAATATAAAATGTAATTTTAAATAATTTTCTATTGAAATGATCAAAGTGTGAAGTTTTTGAAAGTGCAGAGAACGAAGTTCCTTCTGCAGGATGCGGGTAGCGTTTAGGGAAAAGGTTTTATTTTTCTTAAATGATTTAGGACGCTACGCACCATTAAATAAAAATAAGAAGCTCCATTCATCGGCGAATATCGCACAGAATTTATGGTGGACTAAAGTACATTAAACTCACGCGATCCAATTACATTCATTCTCGCTGGTCTACTCGAAAAGCGAGCTTTCAGTAATTAATAT
The DNA here is from genome assembly GCA_011634705.1 of Andricus grossulariae. Taxonomy (NCBI): domain Eukaryota; kingdom Metazoa; phylum Arthropoda; class Insecta; order Hymenoptera; family Cynipidae; genus Andricus; species Andricus grossulariae. Next base: position 8,898 of record JAABKJ010009666.1, read on the forward strand.
TACTTTGTCGAGATTCTAAATCTTCTATGGTCAAAAAATCATTGTAATTTCAGTTGGGTGGACGTGTTTTGCCTACAGGAATGAATACCTATTCAGGTGCGAGTGGTCGCGACTTAGGAAAAAAATGAAGTTCACGATAAAATATTCTATCTGTGACTCATACTGATTCATTCTTTGTTAGTAAATCACAACAGTGAGCCAGAAGAATACAAATGCAGATTGCAATATTTTTTGCTTGCAACGAAAGTGGTTATTATAGTTGTTTTCCAATTCCGAAATAATCAAATTGTTCAAATTTGAAGCCTCAAAATTGAAAAATAATTATCCTTGAGTACTTTAAAAATCAAATTGTTTAGTTTTGAACACTTAGAAGTTGAAATTAAAAAATTAAAACCTTAGAATTCTGAACGTTCCAATTATTCAATTTTTTTCAAATTGTTTCTTTTTAAATGCTTCAAACGTGCAATTAATTTTTTGTTTGCTTGGAATTCAGAACTTATAAAATTTTTGATCCTAAAATAGTGAATAATTTTACATCATGAGGACAATACTTTAAAATATTTTTAATACACACTTTAGGTTCTTGACGCTATACAAAATTTCTATTTAAAAACTAAAATTTTCCATTTATAAGGTGTTCAAAATTAGTTGAATAATGTTCAACTAACTCTTTTTATGTGCATTCAAATACTTGGTTGAAAATTGAAATTCTTTGCCAAAAATTCTTTTTTTTTAACATTCATCATTTTAGTTGATAATTCGACTATTTTGCTAAAAATTTAATTATTTTGTTAAAAATTGAACTAATTTGTTAAATATTCATCCTTTGGGAATAAAAATTCAACTGTCTCCTAAAAATTCGTATTTTTGGCTGAAAATTAAATTATTCGATTGGAAATGTATCTCCTTTTGGTTGAAGTTTATTCTGTTTTGATTAAGGATTCAACTATTCCATTGGACATTGATATTTTTGGTTAAATTCAACTGTTTTTAATTTAAAATCAAAATATTTTTTTCGGTTGAGATATCAACTATGTATTTTATTTTTCGTTGAGAATCGATCTTTTTTAATTGAAAATTCAACTACTTGGTTTAAAGTTGAACTTTTTTGCGAAAAATTAAATTTTTTTCTAGATTCATCATTTAAGTTGGCAATTTAACTATTCTATTAAAAATTTACTTATTTTTTTTTTGAAAATAGAATTAATTTGTTCAATATTCATCTTTTTGGTTAGAAATATCGTCGTTTTGGATTGAAAATTCAACTGTCTTCTCAAAAATTCGTCGTTTTGGCTTGAAAATCCAACTATTTGGTTAACAACATTTTAATGACTTTGATAAATCTTCAAGGATTTCAAGGGATTTCAAAGATTTCTAGGGATTTAAACGTTTGTTTATAGAACGTTAATGGATACGTTTAATTTAATTTATATTCAAGGGATTTAAAATGATGTATACCCACTAAATATTTTACGGGATTCTATAAGATTTAAAGAAATATACAACATATTAAGCGATTTCAATGAGTTTTGTAGGATTTCTAAAGATTTCAAGGGATAGTATAAGGTATTTCAAGAAATTTCACTAGATATAAAGGATTTTAATAAATGTCAAAGGATTTCAAGGGATTTTTACAGATTTCAACCATTTCTAGGGATATGAAGGAACTAAAAAAATTGTAAAAGAATTGAAATGTTTCAAGATATTTCAAAAAATTGCACAAAAAAATCCAATCTTTTTAAATCCCATGCAATTTTGCAACCTCACAGAAAAAACTGAGGTTTCTATCAGAACCAATTTTTGGTTCCTAAGGAGCTGCAACTCTTGCTGAAAATTCCTAACTTACCAATTCCACTTTACAAGACGTTGGTTTGTGAATGCGCCTTCAAGTTTTTATTCAAGTTAAATATCATATTTGTTGGTTTTTCGAAAGATTGAGAGTAAGGAAAAAAGTTTTCTGTGCATTTGTTGACCTAGAAAAAGCGTTTGACAAGGTGGATAGAAGTAAACATTGGGAAGTCCTCCTAGAGTACGGAGTCAATGGATGGCTCCTACAAGCAATAAAAATAAATCTATGCTGGTAGCAACGCGAGTGTAAGGGTTAGTGGAAAATTGAGTGACTGGTTTAGTGATGCCGCCGAGCGATATTTTTCGATACTGAGCCGATACCGATAAGATACTCACCTTCCAGTCTCGGTTTTGTATCGCTCGGTTTCGTCTCGTATCGGAAAAATCTCGGAAAGTGTGGTCTC
>JAABKJ010009667.1:0-11149 GCA_011634705.1 Andricus grossulariae
ATAGTTTCAAAACTTACATTGAAATTTCAATAAGGCTATTTAAATTTCAGTGTTGCATGAAATTTCAATGAGTTTTTAACTAACCGTAGTGTGAAAAGCTTCTCTAACATTTTCATGAAATATCATGAACTTACTTTTAACAGTGTATTAGCAATCTTATTTTTTTATAAGTACCAGGATGACATTAATATAATTAATATATATATATATAGTTTGACCACCCATCTCACGGTTGTGAGACGTGGCTATGAGTGGGACTTACCGCGGTCCTACTGGGAGCCGGTGTCATTTTTTAGATGGGAGTTGCTCCCAGTGGGACCCTGCGGTGGTTATTAACCTTATTTTTTAATTATATATATATATAAAAATTATAACATAGATCATTCTCTCCTTTCAGGTGGTGAGCTATCTGCCAAATTTCGCTCTTTGGTTTGAAATCCACCACGTGTGGCGACCGACTAGTGCCTAGTCAGGCCACTGACTAGATGAACTTTACATAACATAGTACTCTCACCCACTCACCCACACAGTTGAATTTCGCCGACGTGACACATGGCCTGCGCGGTCTATGCTTACGCGAGTGCTATAAGCCGGTGTTATATACTTATTGAGCCGGGAATCAGAGCACGGTTTATGTAATCGGAGATTGTGTTAAATGAGTTACTTTTTGTCTCTCTCAGGCTCTCCTCAAATCAAATTCTCTCTTCCTCTCTCACATGGTCCCTCGTCGCCCAACGCGCGGAATATCGAACAACAAGTTATGTCACTCGGTCGTTCGTTTAGTAGGAAAGACCAAGCAGTTCACCTCGATTATTCGCCAAGCAGACGATCTTCGAGTTTTATTTAGGGAGGAGACGAATTAACGACTATCCGAGACCATAAATCTCAAAGGAATCCCGAAAATCGTTACATTTCAAGGACTTTTTTTCAAAATGACTCTATCCTGTCTGGAAACTGTCCAGTCTCGCCTTTTTCAGAATTGCTCTTTAAAAAGACACACAATGCCCCTTTGTTCGTCGAAAAAAAAATTCCCAGTTCCTATTATCAGATTGAGAATAAGAGGAAAAATTTGTTTGAAAAAGAGCTTCTAATTTTCATATGATAAGAAATTACTCTTGTTTGTTAATTTGCTTATAAGATTATAAACAATTCTTTTTCTTACTCCAACACATCATAAACGATAAAGGTCAAAGCCTCGACAACTGTAATTTGGTGATTGTGAATTCTCTTTTGTGAAAGCTCCTTCGGCTTTAACGAATACATTCTCATCATGTGTATAAGAATCGGCAACTTTAATTTTGTGATTGTGAATTCTCTTTTGTTAAAGCTCCTTCGGTTTTACCGAACACATTCTCATCACGTGTTTGCTAAAACCAGATTCGATAACAACATACTGGTTTAGGACATTTCTTCATGAAATTCAAATTTTTTTAAACAATGGAACACTTGAAAACTTAAATAAAAATATTCTATTTATTATTGAATAAAAATAATTGCTTTGGCTGGAATAATTCATTAGCAGTTGCTCGGTATCCCTAAAAGCCTTACGATCATAAAAAAATTAAAATCCTTTGAAAATTGAACTGTCGAGTGATTTTTGTTTAATGCTAACTAAAATCTTCCTAATTTGTTAATGATGATTTATTTTTAATAACTATTTCCGTTAAAACAATATTATTATATTATATTATTATATATATTATAGAAAAATGTCCATATTCGCCTTCTTTGGCAGAAAACTAATTTTCTTGGTTGAGAATTTATCTTTTTGGTTGAAAATTAGTTTTTTTAAATTAAAAATTAATTTTTTTAAACTGAAATTTAAACTAATCCACTTTTTGTCGAAAAATTATTAATGATAGAAATGTAATCTTCTTGCTTGAAAATTCATCTGGTTAGTTAAAAATTTAACTATTTAGTTCAAAAATTTATTTTATTTTCTTGAAAATTGATTTTTTTACTGCAAAATCAACTACTTTGTTGAAAATTTCTCTTTTTTTTGGTAGCAAATTATTCTTTTGGATTGAAAATTCAATTATTTGGTTAAAAACTTAATTTTGGTTGAAGAATCATAACTTTAGTTAAAAATTCATTTATTTTCTTGAAAAATCGTTTTCAAATTCAACTCAGCCGTTGAAAATTCCTCTTTTTGGTTTAGAAGTCAATTAATTCGTTTAAAAATTTATTTTATTAGTTTAATAATTTATATATTTCAGGTTAAAATTCAACTATTCAATAAAAAATTCCTCTTTTTTCTAGAAAAGTAATCTCAGTGGTTAAAACTTCACGTTTTTTGTTAAGAATTCATTTATTTGCTTGAAAATTAACCTATTGTTTTTAAAATATGTTTTCTTTTTGTTTGAAAATATATTTTTCAACTGAAAATTTAACTATAATATTTTTGTCTGAGAATTTATAATTTTTAGTACATTTAGTATTTTGTTTTGGAATTTAGTATTTTTTTGGCGGAAATTTAATCTTCTTGCTTGAAAATTCATCTGTTTAGTTGAAAATGTAATTATTTCGTTGAAAATGTATTATTTTAAGTTCGAAAATGAATTTTTTACTTAAAAATTACCTACTCTATTTTAAGTTAAAAAATTGATCTGTTTTAGATGAAAATTCAACTATTTTGTTGAAAATTCCTCTTTTTTGGTAGAAAAGTAATCTCATTACTTGAAACATCATCTTCTTGTTTAAAAATTCATTTCTCTGGTTGAAAATTTACCTATTTTGTTGAAAATAAGTTTATTATCAAGTTTAAAACTTATTTTTCTGATTAAAAATTAAACTATTCTATTTTTGGTTGAAAATTTATCTTTTTTATTTGGAAATTCATGTATTTTGTTGAAGATTTATCTTTTTTATTTGAAAATTCATGTATTTTGGTGAAGATTGATCTTTTTTGGTAGATAGTAGATAAATACTCTCATGTGTTGAAAATTGAACTATACGATCAAAAAATTATTTTTTTGGTTGAAGATTCATGACTTTACTTAAAAATTCATTTATTTTATTAAAAAATCGTCTTTTTGGCATGAGACATCAATATTTTGGTGAGCTTTTTATTCTTTATTAATTAAAAATGTTTTTTATTTGAAAATTCAACTTTGTTATGGAAAATTCATGAATATAATTAAACTGTTTTCAGTAGAAAATTAAACTTTTTATTAAAAATATAACTAATCCACTTTTTTTTCGAAAAATATTTTTTTATAGAAATTTAATTTTCTTGGTTGAAAAATGATCTATTTGGTTTGAAATTTAACCATTTCTTTGTTAGAAAATTTAATTACTTTTTCGAAAATTTGTTTTATTTTTGGTTAAACATTTATTTTTCTAACTGAAAATTTCAGTGTTCTATTTTTGGTTGAAAATTTATCGTCTTTAGTTGAAAATACATATATCTTGTTGAAAATTGGTTTTCTTTGATAGAAAATTAATCTTCCTAAAGTTGAAAATTCATCTGTTTGGTTGAAAATTTAACTATTTCGTTGAAAAATTATTTTATTTGGTTGAATTTTTTTTTTTTTTAAATTAATTTTTGAAGTTGAAAATCTAACTTCGATTTTTCAGGTGAAAATTGATCTTTTCAGTTTTAGTTAATGTTTTGGGTTAAAAATTCAGCTATTTGATAAAAAAATGCATTTTTTTATTGAAGAATTAAGATTTTATTTAAAAACTTATTTTTTTGTTAAAAACTCTTCGTTTGTGCTTAAAAAATTTAAATTCTGGATGAGATTTCGTTTTTGATTCACGAAAAATATGTCTTGTTTGAAAACTCAACTCTTTTGTTGAAAATTCCCCTTTATGATGAAAGGTTCAACTCATTTGTTGAAAGTTCGTATTTTTTTTCAATTCAACTGTCCTTGATTAAAAATTACTATTATTTTTGGTGGAAATATCAAGTATTACACTTTTCGCTGATAATTTTTATCATCAAAAACTCATCACTTAGGTTGAAAATTTGACAATTTTATCGAAAATTTATTTTTTTAGTTGAAAACACAACTATTAAATTCTGTATGACTTTTGTCACCAAAAGTGTTTGAAATTGATTCAGAAACAAACTTTTTTTTGCACTAAAGTTATTGATCTCCTATTTGCGAAGTTTATTTTATGCCTGAAAGAAAAGTTTGGAAAGATCAGGAAAAACGAAAAACTGATCCGGGAAAAGTGAGGGAAAGACAGGCAATTTCGAAATTAAGATTTTGTAGCAACCCTGAAGTTAAACAAATTACAATATCTCAGCTTCTGAGGGTAAACTTTTATTCTCTTCTTCCATCTCTGAGCAAGAATCATCTCTAAACTTTCATCTCAACCTATTACGAAAATGTCCATTCTTCTCCTATACAATGGAGTTAGATGCCCCTCGCCCAAGGATCATGAATGTCAAAATAATAAAGTGGCAAAACACTCATATTATCGTTACGTTATAACCAATCAAGTACACACTCGTTTCTTACAGTTTATGTAATTTTCAAACTAAAATTGCCAACTAATGACGAATATTCGCGAATCTACGGATGCCCGACGCCTATTCATTTATTCGAAACGACGTAACGAATAGCTCCGAGGTCTGCTTGCACAACGCGTGGGTACCTTCGTAATAATCCAATTACAAAAATGGCGTGGTTACGCCTCCTTTGATTGCGCCCATATTGTTACATGTTATATATATTTATACATTGCGGAATATCGAACATTAGCCAAAAGGTTCAAGACACTTGGACTGATTGAAAAGGGTAGGAAATTGTTCTGTGAAGGAAGAGAAGCCAGAAAAAGTATCATAATCATTGCTTATGACAAGAACTTATTGCGAGGCTATTACAATACAGCTTGCAAAATAGTAATAAACTGTGATCTACGGAGACCACTCTGTTGCGTCGTATAATTCTGACAAATTGGCCTGTACTCAATTATCTAAAATGAAGCACACTTTCTGTAATTAAACCAAAATTACCAGGCAAAAAATCCAGTTATAGAATAGGTCAATCGCTCATAAGGAATTATTTTGTAGAATAGGGTAATCGAATAGAAAGTAAATTATCATTTTTTTAAATATTAAAATAGGAAACGACCAGTGACAATATCTATCAACGCTCAAAACAAGTCCTTACTAATGGTTAATAATAGGAAATCTCAACTGTAAGTAACAACCTGAAGAACCGAAAGAAAATAACAGTCATTAGCAACAGTTAATAACAACCCCTATCATCGGGCAATAACAATCACTATAAATTACTAATAAGAACCCCTACAACAACCAATAACAACCTTTTAGTAATAGACAATAGAATTCCTCAGTAACAGTTCATTACTGCCCTTAGAAACAATAAATATGATCCGCTGGAAACGGTGAATCAGTCCTTACCAACGGAAAATGACAACCTCTAACAGTGAAAAATAACATTTTATAGAAACGGTAATTAACAACCCCTATCATCGGTCTATAACAAGTTCTGCAAACTGTCACAAGCAACCCATAGCAATGGCCAATAACATGTAGCAGAGGGCAGCAACAGTCCTTAGCAACAGTCAATTACAGCCACTAGCAAAAATAATAAACAATAATTAGAAACGGTCAATGAGAGTTCTTAGCAAGAGTCAGTTACCCCTAGGAAAGGAAAATAAGAATCCTTAGTTATGGTTAATAATAACCTATAGAAATGTTAATCAACAACCCCTATTAACGGCCAACGACAGTCCTTAGCAATAGTAAACAACAACCTCAATCATCGGTCAATAACTTCTTGTAGCAACAGTCACGATCATCCCTCAACAGCGGCCAATAAGAATCTCTAGCAATGGAAAATAACATTCGTAAGCAACAGTCGAAAGCAACTCCTATCATCGGTCAACAATAACCTCTAGAAACGGACTATAGCAGTTCTAAGCTACAGTCAATTACAAATAATCAAACGTTCCCTATTATCGGTCAATAAAAGTCTTTATCAATAGTCTAAGGCAACCCCTACCATCTGTCAGTAACAGTAAAAAACAACCCATAGAAACGGTAGTTAAAAGCTTTCAGGAATACTCAATGATAGTCTTAAGCAACAGTTACGAACAAGTCCAATAATTAGTCAATAACAACATCTAGTAACGGACAATAGCAGTCCTTAGCAACAGTCAATTACAGCCCCTATGATAAATAATTAACAACACCTGTCATAATTCAGTAACAACTTATAGAAAACACAATTAACAACCCCTGTCAACAATCAATAATAGTCATTAGCAAGACTCAAAAACAACACCTCTCATCGTTCAATAAAAACTTCTAGCAATAGTCAATAACAACCTCTAGTAACAGCTGAACACAACCTCTAATAGCAGACAATAACAGATCTTATCAAACAGTCAACCACAACCCCTAGGAAAGAGTTAACAATCGCTAAAAACGGTCAATAAGCGTCCTTAGAAACAGTCAATAGTAGCCTCTAGCAAAACTAACTACCAATTGACAGAAACGTTCAATAATAGACCTCACGAATAGCTAATAACAGCCCCTAGCTACGGAATATAATTTCTAGTAACGTTAAACAACAACTTATATAAATGACCATTAAAAACCCCTAGCAACAGTCAAAAACAGTCCTTAGCATCAGTAAAAAACAACCCTTATCATTGCTCGATAACAACCTCTAGCAACGTACAATAACAGTTCTTAGCAACAGTCAGTTAAAGCTCCTAGCAAAAATAATTATTAACCTCTATCATCGATCAATAACAGTCCTTAGCCACAGTGAAAAGCAACCCCTTCCATTAGTCAGCAACAACTTATAGGAACGGCAATTAACAAATCCGATCAAGAGTTAGTAACAATCCTTAGCAAGGGTAAAAAACAACCCCTGTTACCTGTCGATTTTAACATCTAGAAACTGTCAGTAACAACCTCTAGTAGCAGCCAATAACAACCTCTAACAGCAGACAGTAACAGTCCTTAGCTACAGTCAATTACAGCCCCCAGAAAAATTAACTAAAAACGCTTGATACTGTCAAAAACTGTCCTTAGCAACAGTCAATAGTAGCCTCCAGCATAAAAAAATAACAATCCTTCGTAAAAATCCACTTGTGTTGTTGATCAATAACAACCTTTAACAACAGGTAATAACTGTTTTTGGCAACATTCAGTAACATTACCTAGTAAAAATAATTGAAAACTGTTAAAAACGGCCAATAACAGTCCTTAGCAATAACAAATAACAGCCTCTAGTTTGCAACAGCAAAAATCCACCCCTATTGTTGGTCAATAACAACCTTTAGTAACGAGTAATAATATTTTTTGGCAACATTTAGTTACAGTCCCTCGCAAAAATAATTAAAAACTGTTAAAAAAGGCCAATAACAGTCCTTAGCAATAATAAATAAAAACCTCTAGCAACGATCGATGATTATCCTTAGGAGTAGCAAAAAAAACCTTATCAACGATGAATAACAACCTCTAGCAACGAACAATAATAGCTCTTAGCAACAGTCAATTACAGCCTCTAGAAAAAATAATTAACAACTTCTACAATCGGTCAATAACAGTGCTTAGTAACAGTGAAAATAACCCCTAGCATCGGTCACTAAGAGCCTTTAGAAACGTACAAAATGAGTTGCTATTGACGAAGCTTCGTTTCTAAAAACAACCCCTAGCAAAAGGCTAATAACAACCACTAACAGCGGACAATAACAGTCTTTAGGAACATTTAATCACAGTACCTTAGAGGAAATAATTAACAACAGATGAAATAGGTCCATATTATGCCTTAGCGTATGTCAATAACAGTCTGTTGGAAAAGAAAAGATCCACCCATAAAAACAGGAATTAAAACCCTCTATCAGCATCAATAACAGTTCTTAGCAATAGTCCAACAGAACCCCGATCATTGCTGCATAACAACATCTAGAAACAGGTAATAACAGTTCTTAGCAACATTCAATCGCAGATAATAAATGATTTAATATATTAATATAAAATAATAATTGAAAATCGCTTAAATGGTCAATATTAGACCTTAGAAATAGTCAATAACAGCCTCTAGGAAAGGAAAATAACCCATATCAAAGGTAATTAAATACCTCTATTAGTGTAAATAACAGTCCTTAGCAACAGTCAACCAGAACTCCCATGACTGCTCAATAACAACCTCTAGCAGCGGACAATAGTCTATCACATGTTCTTAACAAAAATAATGAACAACTGTTGAAAATGGTCAATAGCAGACTAGCAAGGGAAAATAACAAACCTCTATTAACGTTTAATAACCCACAGAAAGGATAATTAAAAATGTCTATCAGTGATTAATAACAGTTCTTAGTGACAATCAAAAACAAGCCCTATATCTTTGTTCTATAAAAACCTCTAGAAATTGATAATAACAGTTCTTAGCAATATCCAATCACAGATAACATCTCTTATTATTTAATTATAGTCCCTATCAAAAATAATTACCAACCGCTATCGTAGGTCAAGAACAGACATTAGCAACAGTAAAAAACAATTCCTATAATTGGTCAATAACAACCTCTACTACGTATACAAATAATTTAAAAAAAGAAACTTTTTGAAGAAATTTCTGGTAGCTCTCAAGCCAAAGTTTAGAAGCATTAGAATGTTCTTTTAGTATGCTTCCTTACGTAAGAATCCCCCATTCGCAATAGATGTATCCCTTTACTGATCATCAAAGTAATATCAACAAAACATGAATGTATGCAAACATTCTACAAAAATCTCACTATTTTCATTAATGATTTCACGTATCAAAATATCTCTGGAATTTTCGGTGGCACAGAGTTAGCACACCACGCTTCGTTTCTAAAAATAAAGTTACTCTCGCGGTAAACACCGGGAAGCTTTATGTAATGAATGAGTGTAAATTAGCGCGCCGCAAAGAGCGCGTTTGTGCATCTACATTCCGCCTGCACTCTGTGGATGTATTTGTCAGTAGGACTAATATAACGACACTTATTCACTTATCGATAGTATATACACATGAAGCAATCGCACCAATACAAAAGCAATGCATTTACAGTGGATATCTATCCGGTGAGCGGTGAAGCGCAATTGATACTCGTGACCGCGAATACATGCAAACCGCGAATGCATACTGCAGACAGCAGAGGCATAAATTGGCTACAACCATGCGTGAAGACTAAGCATGTGTCATGTGCTGCGTAGATGTATGTATACAAAATAATCGTTTGTATTTTCTTTGTTAGTGAAGCCACGTGCTGTCAGTGGCTTCTGTGAACTTTCTTGCATGAGTCGCGTGCGGCGAGTTAGGCGCGCCGCTCCCTCTTTACATGGACCACGTGGGCGGATATTTTCGTCTATGATTTCAGTTGGGAATTTGGAATATTCAGATTTTTTGCGCAGATGGAAGACTTTTTTGGCTATTTATGGGGGCTTAATAAAAAAGAAAGGGGAATGCGAAATATATGCTGATATGCGTAGTAGGGTACCCAGGCGGAAAAATTATGTATAGCTTATGCATAGTGTGAAGTACTATATATAATATTCATTTGCTTTATACATTTTTTGTATGAAACAAATGAATATAATATATAATACTTAACAATATATATATAATACTTCACACTATACATATATAAACTATATATAATTTTTCCGCCTGGGTAGAGAGGGACAAGATCGACCGGTTAACATCCATTGCTCTATAAAAAGTTAATAAGACGTGGAATTCATCCATTTTTTTTTTAAATTTCAAGTTCGACATTATTCAATTTAATAATATCGTACGTGACGCTATTTTTATTGTTTTTGGACTAACAATTTGTGATGTTTCGGTAAAGCCACACTCAAAATGTCACTTGACACTGAAGCTGACCCCCATCATATTTTTATATATGAAATGTAAATGTAATTTTATGTGATGGTCAATCGAATAATGATTTGAAAATATTTGAGACTGGTATAAGAATACTTTTAATTGAATTGATTAGACATTTGTTTTTTGATTTGAGAAAATTGACATAATTTAAAATTTAACGTAGAAGGCAGATTAATTCAACAGATTAGGGTCCTCCATAAACTCTTTTTGAAACATTCTGACTTTCCCTATTTTCAAGAAACTTCCCCTTTTTATCGTTCCTTTTTTACCTACATTTTAACTGAATTAACAGAAACCAAAAACAAAATCCAACTATACTTAGTTAAAAGTTTATTTTTTCTGGTTGTAAAGTCTATCATTATATTTTTAGTTCAGGATTCACCTCGTTTGATTAAAAATTTAATTATTCTGTTGAAAATATAAATATTTTATTAAAAAATCATCTTTTTTGGTTGAAAAATTATCTCTTTCGTTGAAAATCTAGCTATTTTGTTGAAAATTCATTTCATTTTTTGTTGAAAATTAATTTTTTGGACTGAAAATTTTACGAATCCATTTATGGTTAAAAGTTTATCTTCGTAGTTCAAAATTTAACTATTTGGTTGAAAATTCATATCCTTCAATTAAAAATGCAATTAGTTTGTCAAACATTCATGTATTTTGTTGATAATGTATATTTTTGTAGAAAATTAATCTTCTTGGTTAAAAATCAACTTTTTAGTTAAAAAATCAACTTTTAGGTTGAAAATTCAACTATTTAGTTGAAAGTTCAACTCTTTTCTTAATTTTTTCTTTTTTTCTAAGATTCACAATTTTAATTAAGAATTCATCTCTCTAATTGAAAAATAATCTGTGTTGGTTGAGAATTCAACTATTTTATACTACTATATGAAAAATGCATTTTTTTTGAAGATTCATAATTTTAGTTAGGATTCAACTATTTGTTCCTAAATTAACTTTTTTGTTGAAAATCTATATTTTCGAAGTAAAAATGCAGCTTTTTTGAGTAAAATTCAGCTTTTTGGCTTGAAAATTAAACATTTTGGTTAAAAATCAACTTTTTTGTTGAAAATTGATATTTTTTGTTGAAAACAAAACAATTATGTAAACATTAAGCTACATATTTGAAAATTTGACTGTTATGCTAGGTATTTTTGTTGTCTAAAATTTAATTTTTTTATCTGAAAATTTTTCCTTCATAAGTTGAAAATTCAACAATTTGGTCGAAAATTTATGAATTTTTTGAAAACTCGTCCATTTTGATTGAATTCAACTGGCTGAATCTGGTTTAATTTGCAAGCTCAAAA
>JAABKJ010009668.1:0-11149 GCA_011634705.1 Andricus grossulariae
CAACAAAATAATTGAACTTACAACAAAATAATTGAATTTTCAACCAGAAAATGAATTTTCAACAAAATAATTGAATTCACAACAAAATAATTTAATTTTCAACAAAATAATTGAATTTACAACAAAATAATTGAATTTTCAATAAAATAATTGAATTTACAACAAAATAATTGAATTTTCAACAAAATAATTAAATTTTCAACCAGAAAATGAATTATCAACCCGAAAATAAATTTTCAACAAATCACATGAATTTTTAACCACAAAACCAGATCAATTTTCAACTAAAAATAAAATATTTTTAAGTTTTCAGTTAAAAAATTAATCTGCACCCAACTAAAAGAAAACAAATTTTCAACAAAATAATTAAATTTTCAACCCGAAAATGAATTTTCAACCAGAAAATTAATTTTCAAACAAATCACATGAATTTTTAACCACAAAAACAGATCAATTTTCAACTAAAAATAAAATATTTTTAAGCTTTCAGTTAAAAAATTAATTTGCTACCAAAAAAAAAACGAATTTTCAACAAAATAAATAAATTTTCAACCAGAAAATGAATTTTCAACCAGAAAGCAACGAATTTTAAAGTTAATAGTTCAATTTTCAAACAAAAAGAATGAATCATCAACAAATTACATAAATTTTATACTAAGAAGATCAAGTTTCAACCAGAAATATAATAATTAAATTTTTATTTGAAGAATTTCATTTGTACAAAAAAAAAGAATTTTTAAGCAAATAGATACATTTTTAAAGAAATAGTTAAATTTTTAACTAAAGAGATGAATTTTTAACTAAAATTATGAATTTTGAAACAAATTAATTTATAACAAAGTATTTCAACTTTCAACCAAGCAGTTGAATTTTCAACCAAGAAAGACAAACTTTCAAGGAAAAATATTAATTTTTTATCAAAAATAGAAAAAAATTTCAACAAAATATATGAATTTTTAACCAAATAAATAAATTGTAAACTAAAAAAGATTAAATTGTAACCAAAAATAAAGTTGTTGAATTTTCAGACGAAAAAATTAATTTTCAGAAAAAAAATCTTGTAACAAAATAATTAAATTTTCAAACATGAAAGATGAATTCTCAACAAAATACATGCATTTTCAACTCAAAAAGGTAAACAATAAATCTTCAAAAAAAAAAAAAAAAATGAATTTTTGCACAAAGTATTTCAACTTTCAACCAAGTAGTTCAATTTTCATAAAAAAATCGATTTTCAACTCAAAATATTAATTTTCTATTTTAAAAAACGAACTTTCAACAAAACACATAAATTTTCAAACAAACAAGTGACTTTTTAAGTAAAAAAGTTTAATTTCTAAACAAAAATGGATGGGGTAAATTTTCGATTAAAAAAATTAATTTTTAACCCAAAAATGAAACGAATTTTCAACAAAATTGTTAAATTTTCAATAAAAATATAATTCTCAATTAAAATAATGAATCTTGAAAAGAATGAATTTTTAACAAAGTATTTCAACTAAGTAGTAGAATTTTCAAAAAAAAAATAAATAAATTTTCAACCAAAAAAGATAAATTTTTAATCAAAAATATTAATTTTCTATTTTAAAAACGAACTTTCAATAAAACACATAAATTTTCAAACGAACCAGTGACTTTTTAACTGAAAAAAAAATTAATTTTTAACCAAAAATGGATGGATTTAATTTTTAATTTAAGAAAAGTTAATTTTTAACAACAAAAAAAAACAAATTTTTAACAAAATAGTTAAATTTTCAACCAAAAATATAATAATTAAAGTTTCATTTAAAAAAATTAATTTTTACAAAAAAAAAAAGAATTTTTAAGCAAATAGAAATGAAACTTTAACAAGAATTCAATTTTCACATAAAAAAAAATACTTCAGACAAGAAAAAATAAATCAACAAAATTTTTGAATATACAAGCGAAAAAGACAAATTATTAACCCAAAATATTAATTTTGTATAAAAAAAACGAACATTCAAGAAAAAACATAAATTTTAAAAAGAACAAGTAACTTTTTAACTAAAAAAAAAGTTTAATTTTTAACCAAAAATGAATGGGGTAAATTTTCGATTAAAAAAATTAATTTTCAACCAAAAAATAAAACGAATTTGTAATAAAATAATTAAATTTTCAACAAAAAATTGAATTTTCGACTAAAATGACAAATCTTGAAGGAAAATGATGTTTTAGGAATTTATTTCAACTTTCAACCAAGTAGTAGAATTTTCAACCAAAAATAATACATTTTCAACCAAAAAGAATAAATTTTCAACAAAAAAGAATAAATTTTCAACCCAAAAATAAAACGAATTTTCAATAAAATAATTAAATTTTCAACAAAAAATTGAACTCTCAACTAAAATGACGAATCTTGAAGGAAAATGATATTTTAAGAAAGTATTTCAACTTTCAACCAAGTAGTAGAATTTTCAACCAAAAAGAATAAATTTTCAACCAAAAAAAGATCAATTTGTAACCAAAAATATTAATTTTCTATAAAAAATACTAAATTTCAAAAAAATACTTGAATTTCCAACCGAATTAATTTTTTAAAAAGATCAATTTTCAACCAAAAATGGAATATTCAAATTTTGAGTTGAAAAAAATTAATCTAAACCCGCAAAAACAAATTTTCGACTCAATATTTAAATTTTTAACAAAATAAATACATTTTCAACGAAAGTGATGCATTTTCAACCAAAAAATTAATTTTAATCAAAAGCGTTCAAACAAGTAATCAAGTTTTCAACAAATAGTTGAATTTTCACTCAAAGAGATGAATTTTCAACTAAAGTGATGAATCTTTAACAACAAAATAATTGAATTTTCAACCAAAAAAGATCAATTTTCTATAAAAAATAAAACTTTCAACAAAACACATGAATTTTTAACCAAATAAATGAATTTTCAACTAAAAAAGATTAATTTTTAACCAAAAATTGAATAGTTAAATTTACAGTTTACAAAAATTGATTTTCAACAAAAAAATGAATTTTCAACCAAATAGTTAAATTTTCAATCAAAGAAGATGAATTCTTAACAAACTACACGAATTTGCGAATAAAAATATAAATTTTCAACCAAAAATAGAATAGTTAAATTTTCATTAGAAAAATTAATTTTTACAACAAAAGAATGAAATTTTTAAGCAAATATATACATTTTTAAACAAATAGTTGAAATTTTAACTAAAGAGATGAATTTTCAACTAAAAATATGAAATGTTAAAAAAACAAGATTAATTTTCTGTTAAAAAAGACGAATTTTTAGCAAAATACATGAATTTTTTTACCAAAAAAGATTAATTTTCCACGAAAAATGGAAAACTTAAATTTAAATTTAACAAAATTATATTTCAACAAAAAAAAATTTTAAACAAAATAGATAAACTTTTGAACAAGTATTATTAGACCAAAAAAGATGAATTCTTAACAAACTAGATGAATTTTCGACTAAAAAAAAAAAAACAATTTTCAACCAAAAATAGAATTGTTACATTTTCATTAAAAAAATTAATTTTGACAAAAAAGAACGATTTTTAAGCATATTAGTATATTCTTAAGCAAGCAGTTTATTTTTAAACTAAATAGTTGAATTTTCGAAAGAATATTATTTTTTCTATCAAAAAAAAGATTCAATTTCAACCAAAAATGGAATTGTTGAATTTTCAGTTAAAACAATTAATTTTCAACCAAAAAAATACGAATTTTTAACAAAATAGACGAATTTTTAACCAGATAGTTAAATTTTCCACTTTTTCAATTCAGAAATAAATTAAATTCGTAATTAATTAATTAGATTCATAAAAAAAATGGAAAATAAAAATTTCCTCCTTTTCATATGGAGAAAAATATTAGGGGTTATTCACAAATTACGTAAGACACCTTAAAACAATTAATTTTCAACCAAGAAAAAACAGTAATTCTTAAAGAAAAATGTAGTAATTGATATTTCAACCTACAAATATTTTTATTTTAAATCCAAAACAGTTTAATTCAACTAAAAAAAATATGAATTGTAAACAAAATGGCTTTTTCTTTTCAAAAATTCTCAAAGTTTCTGTGACTTTTTTAATTTCATAAAATTAAAAAATTAAATATCTTGTAGAAACTTTGCAAACTTTGATATCAAAAACTATGTATGTTGACCAATTTTCAACAAAATATTTAAACTTAAAACCAAAAAGATGAATTTTCAACAAAACAGTTGCATTTTAAATATTTAAGAATTGAACTACTTTCGGAACTGCTATTTTTAAAATTCATTTTTTGGCTGAAAATTAATTTTTTGTTTAAAAATTAATTTTTTTAACTGAAAGTGTAACCACTGCATTTTTGGTCAAAATTTAATCGGTTTAGTTAAAAATTACCTTATTTTGCTGAAAATTCATGTATTTTGTTGAAAATTCATCAATTTAGTTGGACATTAATATCTGTCGTTGAAAATTTAACTATTTTATTGAAAATTCTTTTCTTTCTTTTTTTTCGGTTGAAGCTTAATTTTTTTAACAGAAAATTTAATTCCATTTCTGGGTAAAAATTAAATTAAATTAAATTCACTTTATTGATAGAAAATTAACATTTTTTGTTGAAAGTTGCACTACTTTATTTTTTTCAAAATTCGATATTTTTGGTTGAAGATTAAGTTTTTTCAACTGAAAATTTGAATATTCCATTTTTTCATGAAAATCGATATTTTTTAGTTGAAAATTCATTTATTCGGTTAAAAATTCATGTTTTTGTTGAAACTTCGCTTTTTTAAATAGAAAATTAATATTTTTGGTTGAAAATTCTACTACTTGGTTGAAAGTTGAAATACTTTGTTGAAAATTAATTTTTTTCAAGATTCATCATTTTAGTTTAGAATTCAACTTTTTTTGTTGAAAATTTAACAATTTTGCTGAAAATTCGTTTTATTTTTCAGTTGAAAATTAATTTTTTTAACAGAAAATTTAAACATTCCATTATTGATTAAAAATTTATCTTTTTGTTGGAAAATTGATGAATTTTGTTAAGAATTCATCTTTATTTGTTGAAAATTTAATTATTTAGTTGAAAATTTGTTTTTCCCGGTTGAAGATTAAGTTTTTCAACTGAAAATTCGAATATTCCATTTTGAATGAAAATCGATCTTTTTCAGTAGAAAATTCATGTATTTTGTTTCTTCCGGTTGAAAATTAACTTTTTTAACAGAAAAATTTATTTCCATTTCTGGTTAAAAATTAAATTAAATTAAATTCATTTTATTGATAGAAAATTAGGATTTTTTGTTGTAAACTGCACTACTTTGTTAAAAGTTGAACTACTTTTTTGAACATTAATTTTTTTTATCAAACATTCATCATTTTAGTTGAAAACTTACCTATTTGGTGGAAAATTCAATTATGTGGTTAAAAATTTCTTTATTTTATCAAAAATTCGATATTTTTGGTTGAAGATTAAGTTTTTTAACCGAAAATTTGAATATTCTAGTTTTTGATGAAAATCGATTTTTTTTAATTAAAAATTCATGTATTTTTGTTGAGAATTCGTCTTTTTTAAATTCAACTATTTGTTAAAAATTCAACTACTTGTTTGAACGACTTTGATAAAAATTAATTTTTTAGTTCAAGATGCATTATTTTAGTTGAAAATCAATTTATTTTGTTAAAAATTCAAATATTCATTCGAAAATTCTTTTTTTGCGGTGTTAGATTAATTTTTTTCAACTGAAAATTTGAATATTTCATTTTCGGTTGAAAATTGATATTTTTTAGTTGAAAATTCATTTATTCGGTTGAAAATTTAAGTATTTTGTTGAAAGTTCGTCTTTCTTTAATAAAAAATTAATATTTTTGGTTAAAACTTGATCTTTTTAGGTTGAAAATTTATTCTTTCTGGTTGAAAATTCTACTACTTGGTTGAAAGTTGAAATACTTTGTGCAAAAATTCATTTTTTTTTGTTTTGTTTGAAGATTTATCGTTTATCTTTTTGAGTTGAAAATTCATGTATTTTGTTGAAAATTCATCTTTCATGTTTGAAAATTTAATTATTTTGTTACAAGATTTTTTTTCCTGAAAATTAATTTTTCCAACTGAAAATTCAACAACTTTATTTTGGGTTACAATTTAATATTTTTTAGTTTACAATTCATTTATTTGGTTAAAAATTCATATATTTTGTTGAAATTTTTTTTCTATTTTTGATAAAAAATTCATATTTGTCCTTGAAAATTCAACTGCTTGGTTAAAAGTTGAAATAATTAGTTAAAAATTCATTTTCTCAAAAGATTTATAATTTCAGTTGAAGATTCATCTTTTTAGTTAAAAATTTAATTAATTGTTTAAAAATGTATCTATTTACTTAAAAATTAGTTCTTTTTTGTAAAAACTAATTTTTTAAAAATGAAAATTGAATTATTATATTTTTGGTTAGAAATGTATCTTTTTAGTATAAAATTCATGTAATTTGTTAAGATTTTTTTTTTGCTCTGGGGCTTGAAAATTCCTCAATTTGTTAAACATTTGTTTTCATTTTCAATGATAGAATTTTAAATAAAAAATTGCGTTTTTTAAATACATATTCGTTGCCTGATTTGAAAATGTTTCTCGATTATATATTTTTCGTTGAGAATTCATCTTTTTTGGTTAAAAATGTAATTTTTTTCTGAAGTTTGTCTTTTTGGTTTGAAAATTCAAAAATCTTGTTAAATTTTTTGTTCTCTCTTCGCTGAATGAGTTTTAAAGTATTAAAAATCGTTCTGAACCAAAAAACATGTAAGAAAATATTGTAGTTTTTTCTAAAGATATTTTGAATTTTAGAATTCGTCTCTAAAATATGGATCTCCACAAAAAATTCCTGAACTCTCCAACAGTAGATTTTTCAATTTTATCAAAGACACAATCCAGCAATTCTGGAAATCTGATCAGTGAATTAATAAATTCCTACGATGAAGAATTAATAAAAGGAAAATTAAACACAAATAGTCTAAAATCATACCATATGCTTCTCTGCAATGAGTATCATAAAAAAAGACTCGAAAAATCTCAGACAATGCCAAATTTATCAACAACCGGTGATTTGTTTTCAAAAATAAAACAATTCTCTCCAGAAGAATTGTTAATAATCTACGACATCATAATCCTTAAACTGATTCTCTTCACCACAGACATTTCCAAGGAGTTGGAAAATTTTCAAATAAATTTTATAAATTCCTTTGAAGAGAAAGAGACGGGAAAGCAGTACATGAAAATAATCGAATGTTTTCTAGACGCTTTCGAATTGAATCCAAAAATTGAAAAATCCCTGAGTCTCTTTATCTCGAGAGATTTAGAAGTTTGGTACGAAGCAAAAGATTCAGATTGGAAATCTCTCATTTCTATTCTACCAAAACTGATTAAAATCACAGGTTTGGAATCTTTGGATCCCCTCTGGAATTTGTTGCTCCGGCCTGGTCAAGATTTAAAAAATTCCTTGACTGGTTTATGCATTTTTATAGATGCATATTTAAAAACCGAGAGCGAACGAAAAAATCTGCTTCTGTTTTCGGATAAAAGATTCTGGGAAATAATCTTGAATGGATTGCGATCCAGGCTTGAATTGGAGAGAAAAGAATCTCTTTGTTTATTCAAAATTATCACTGAATTTCTCGAGAAGGAAAGAGTCAATCGAGAATTGAAACTGAAAATACCATTCACTTGCGAAAAGAGGGATTTTGTTCGTAATTATATTTTAATTCTTGAATCTCTGGAAGAAAAACAACAGCACATGGTGATTCCTTCTTTGCAACTTTTAAATTCTCTGATATCAGCGAATTCCGAGCACCAAAATTGTGGAAACTGTTTCGAATTTCCCTGGCTTCTCTGCATTTTCGAAAAGATTTTGCAACACGAAAATAGCGCAGTAATTAAGTACGGAATTTCTTTCGTTTTAAAATTAAATCCTCAAGTTTATGACGATCGCTTCTTGAAAATTTTGACAGAAACCTTAAACAATCGATTCCTCTACGAAAGTGAAGACCAAGATCCGAAAATCGTTACAGAACTCGAAGATTTGTTTATCGAAGCCGAGAATTTGAAAATAAATCTCGTACCGAAATTTTTGGCAGCTATCGCAGATATTTCGTGGGATCCTGTTTCCATTTTTTATGTAACTTTCGCCCTTCGTAGGGCCGCTGAAAAAATTGAAATAATCTCTTTTCCTTGGAAGGAGGATCAGCTGATGAAAATGAAAAACCTCGTTGAGAAGAATTTAAAACTCCACTCTCCGGTTTTGAGGAAAGAGTCCCAAACGAATACAATTATTGCAGTAACTCGATTCGCAGATATGAATTTAAAAAGCCTCGGGAATATTTTATCATCTTTTCCGGACGAGACTTTCTCTAAAAAAAACTGGCAAATTATTCTCGATTCGCTGAAAATACAAGAATCGGATGGCGAGAAATTCGTTGAAGAATCTTGCAGAGATATTCGAGAAGGAAATTTCGATTCTGTTGAATCGTTTGCGACGATTTTTGTGATTTTGTGTGAGCTGAAACTTTTGAAAAGAGAGAGCAAAATTCTGATTGAAGTGGTTGATCTGCTGAATAATATCCAGTTGGTCAAGTCAAGACCTTACATGAATTTCGAATTGGCAGATCGAATTCTTGAGCTCATTTACTTTATGATTTTAAGAGCAGAAAATTCCGATTCTTCAGAAATTATTTGCGAAATTGTTTCTCCGTATTTTCAATCTGGATTGGACTTTCTCTTGAGCAGAAAGAAAAACTTGAGCTATGAAAAAGTTCAGAAATATTCCTCAATCCTAAATTTATTGGTTTTGTCAGTAACCAAAACAGCTGAAATTTATCGTCGAATTTTGGAAGAAGGGATCTACTATTTAGAAAATTCTAGTACTTCTGGATTACAAAGGCTTTACGGAATAAATATTCTGCAGATTTATCAAAAATCGAGAGATTTCAGTCGAGAAATCATTTCCCTTTTGATGAATGTTTATACGATTCCGATGTCTTTTAATGAAGAAGAAAGCCTTTCTGGTATAAAAGGGAAAGCAACCACAGAATATTATACAATGCTTGGAAAAATTATTTATTCCCACTTGGAAAAATCGGAAGAAATTTCGGAAAATTGGGTTTCGTTTTCCTCCTCACTTTTCGATAAATCAGGAACGAGTGGTGTTCCTTTTGTGATAGGAATATTGTCGCAAATTCTAGAAAAGGGATTGGTTTTGGAAAATGACCTAGAAGAAGTGAAATTACTGGTCAGAACTTGTTGGAAGTCTATTTTTGAGGGGAAAAAGAACCGTCTCTTTTGGGCTGCTTTTGATAAGCTTTTGAAGTTGATCTTGAATCCGAAGTGTTTCGGGTTTGAGGATAAAATTGTGGAGGAGTTCATAACCGAAATTTTAAAAGAAGGAGAAGCAGTTCCAAATATAAAGATTGAGTTGCTGAAAAATTTGGAAAATTTAGACCCAGGGACATCCCTTTTTCAAAAAGCAATTTTGGATTGTCTACTTCATGGACAAGTTGTTCGTCGAGATGTGAAAATTGAATTGCAAACTATTGCATTTTTGAAAAACTCTTCTCTAGATGGGAGACTTTCGTAGGTATTTTTTCGTATTTCAAATAGCATTTTTTAATTCATTAAAAATATGTTTTTTCTTTTTAGAAATCATAATCTAGATTCGGAAGTTAGAGCACGTGCAGTAATTTTAATATTTAAAGCGATCACTTCTGTTGACAATTACTCATCTTCATTTTTTCCTCTTGTGATGGCGGGCCTGAGGAAATTCAAAGGGAAAAGATATTTCGGTGATTCAAATTCACATCGAATCCAGCAGAGACTTTTTCAACTGTTGCTGATTTTGGAACCATTTTTAGATGAGGTAAATTATTGAAAGCCGGATTTCTCGGCAGACGATCACTCACACTTCATTCGTTTCTAAATTCCATACAGTTATAAAACTTAAGACGATCAATCACATTGTTACTTGTTTATGAATTTCATACAGTTCTAAAACATAAGGCGATTAATCACATTGATCCTTGTTTATGAATTTCATGCAGTTCTAAAACATAAGATAATTAATCACACTGTTAATTTTTCATGAGTTTCATACAGTTGTAAAACATAAGGCGATCAATCACATTTCATTCGTTTCTGAATTTAATGCAGTTCTAAGACATAAGACGATCAATCACACTGTCCCTTGTTTATGAATTTCATACAGTTCTAAGACATAAGGCGATCAATCACATCATCACTTGTTTCTGAAATTCATGCAGTTCTAAAACATAAGACGATTACTCACACTTCATTCGTTTCTAAATTCCATACAGTTATAAAACTTGAGACGAGCAATCACATTGTTACTTGTTTATAAATTTCATGCATTTCTAAAACATAAGATGATAAATCACACTGTTAATTTTTTATGAGTTTCATGCAGTTCTAAAACATAAGACGATCAATCACATTTCATTCGTTTCTGAATTTCATGCGGTTCTAAGACATAAGAGGATCAATCACACTGTCCCTTGTTTATAAATTTCACCCAGTTTTAAAATAATAGAAGATCAATCATATTGTCACTTGTTTATGAACTTCATACAGTTCTAAAACATAAGATGATCAATCACCTTGTTCCTTGTTTATGAATTTCATACAGTTCTAAAACATAAGGCGATCAATCAAATTTCATTCGTTCCTGAATTTCATGCAGTTCTAAAACATAAGACGATCAATCACATTGTCACTTGTTTCTGAAATTCATACAGTTATAAAATTAAGACGATCAATCACATTGTTACTTGTTTCTAAAATTCATACAGTTATAAAATTGAGACGATCAATCACATTTTTACTTGTTTATGAATATCATACAGTTCTAAAACATAAGGCGATTAATCACCTTGCCCCTTGTTAATGAATTTCATGCAGTTCTTCTAAACCGTAAGATGCTCACTCACGCTTCATTCGTTTCTGAATGTCATACAGTTGTGAGACATAAAACGGTCAATCACATCGATCGTCACTTGTTTCTGAAATTCATGCAGTTCTAAAGCAAAAGACGATCACTCAAACTTCATTCGTTTCTGAATTTCATAAAGTTGTGAAACATAAGACGATCAATCACATTGTTACTTGTTTATGGATATCATACAGTT
>JAABKJ010009669.1:0-11148 GCA_011634705.1 Andricus grossulariae
TATATATATATATATATATATATATAATTATTTTTTACGTTATTTTTTACGATCTTGTCTCTTGTGTTGTTTTTTCCGAAAATTGAATTTTTTTATTTTCTATGCTGTTTTTTACGAATAAAACAAAAACTGCGTGCCATCAAAATTACAATTTTTGATTCTTTATAAAATTCAAAATGTTGTTATGAAAATATTATAGGGTATTCAAAAAGCCACGATTTTCACCTCTTGTATTTTTTTCATATCGTGCGGTTTTTGACTTAAAATGTTCTTTTTCCTTTGTGTTTTTTTTTTGTTTTTTTAATTTTGTAAATGCTATAACTCCGGTGATATTTCTTCTATCACAAATAGTCATGAAAATATTTCTTTCACCTTTTTGAGTAATATTAATATCCGTCCGTAGAATTTCCAAATATTAAAAAAAAGGTGTTTTTAAAAACTTTCAAAATGTGCTCTTATTTTGAATGTTTATCCAAAATGGCTGGCTAACAAACTGGACCTTCATTTTAGGACACTTAATGAGTATAACAAAGCCGAAATCAACCTGTCAATTATTTCGAAAGTTATCGTGCTAGCAGGCTAAAAATCTACATATCCACATACATTCACACACACATGCAGACAGACCCATTCGCCAAAACCTGTTTCTTGGGTTCAGAAGGTCTCAAAACGTGGACATTTGACAAAAACGGAGGGGGGGGCGGTGTCAAATTTTACACAAATTTACTGCCTTCTCTGATGAGAATGTAAAAAACAATTTTGTTATTAAACATTTTATTGCAACTTGTGTGCTATCTCTATATATTGAATTTGTTTATTTTCAATGCTATTTTTGACGATTTGAACCAAAAATACGCATCCTAGCATAAAGTAGTTGTGAGAAAATTGTTATAACAAAAGTTTATAACAAATTTGTGGATCATTTTTGGTAGAACAACTTTTGTCTATTAATGTTTTTTCGTCTCTTGTGTGGTTTTTGCAAAATTTTTCTTTTCTTTTTTTTAATGATATTTTTTACGGATAAAAAAAAACTACGCTTCTTTAAAAAAATTATTTATGACACATTCTTATAGCTCTTTTTTGTGTGAGCAACTTTTGTCTATTAATTTTTTTCACAGTGAAGCGTTTTCACTTCCGTAGCGTGGCTATTCTTGTTTGAAGGAGCAAGCAGGAAAAACAATTACTTCATTGATAAAAAGGTGCTCAGTAGGATCTCGTGGGTCACCGCCCTCTATCTCAACGGAGATAGAATGGAGAAAATTTTCATCATAGCCTTTATGAATGAAATCGCGATCCTACTTCTCAGGATCGCCGTTTTCCCTACTTACAATTATCAACAAGAAAAAGGATAAGAATGAGCACTCCTAATGAGGAGAACAAAAGAATAAAAAGAAAATAAATTTACTTTCATGTCGAGAATTGCGACGCGTATACTAGTAATTGATACTTGAAAACTACTAGAGTATAAACTTACTGGGATCAATCATTACCGACAATATTTCAAGAGCAGAAATTTCCATTTGGAACTCGAAAGAGAAGATTACCTTATCATTTTCTACCGAGTTGAAGTTTAATCTAAACACCTTTCGATTTTCTTGAGTTTGACGAAAATATGAAAGAAATTGGAAGAAACCACAGTCTCTTTAGTTCATCCACTTTCCTATTCCATTTCTGATTTATTGAAACTCCTTAAGGATAGAAAGGAAGGAAATTTAGGATCAGTGTTTCTTCGCTCCTTCATAGTGAATCCACAGACTCAAAGGAGTGGAGAAAGGTATGTCCGTGAGCCTTACCCATAACAGAATCACAGCCCTCGGCTCGAAGCAGATGTGATTTTTTCGCCGCGCGTTTTCCCAAATGTGGTCTCGCGATCTTTCCCCCTCTGGGATCGTCCCCACTTATGGTCACAAGGCGTTTCTTGCGCCTTTCTTGAATTGCGGATAGCGATTTAAGACTGTTAGGATTTTCGCTTACTATCCTGTCGGTAATTGTTTGCCAATATTTTACCGTCGCGCGCTACGTTATCTGAGGCAGTCAGAATGCCTCAATAGCTACGAATAAAATAAAAACTGCGCATCGTATCAAAAACTCACTGGTGGCAAATTTATAGATCTTGTTTGAATACACAATTTTTTTCTATTCATCTTTTTACGTACGTTGCGTCGGTTTTCCAAAGATTTAATTTTTCTATTAAATTCTCATCCTATAATGAGAAGGTATTAGATTTGTCAAATGTCCACGTTTTGAGACCCCTTGAACCCCCAAACGATAACTTTTAAAAGAATTTACTAATTGGATTGGGCTTTGGTATACTCTTTAAGAGTCCTAAAATAAAGGACAAGTTTGTTAGCCAGCCATTTTGGATACAAATTCAGTAGGTGAGCACATTTTGAAAATTATTGAGAACACTTTTTTTCAATATTCAAAAATTCTATGGACGGAATAGTACTCAAAAAGGCGAACAAAATATTTTTACTAGTTTTACTAGTTATAGCATTTACAATATTTATTTTTATAGGACTTTTTTAATTTTCTTTGAAAATCGAACATTCTCATTTTTATCGCACAAAAAAAATCATGAAAAATAAAAAATTCTATTTTGCGTCCAAACTATACAAAATACGAAAAAAGATGAATAGACAAAAATTGTGCACTCCAAAAAAAATCAACTTTCTTATAAATCACTTTTTGATGGGAAGCGTAGTTTTTGCTCCATTTGTGAAAAACTGACTAAGAAATAAAAGAAATTAAATTTCTGGAAAAACGACACAAACCACGAAAAAAATTAATAAATATTATATTTTAATATTTTTCTATTTTCAAATTTAAGATCGACCGCGATGCGCGAGTTTCTGGGTGAGAATGTGTTTCTTAAGGCCATGTGACGAGTGGGTCACGTGACCGGCTTCCTACCTTACCGACACATTTTTTATTTGTAAACTTATTTTCACACGAATAGCCACATCGAGTTTAAAATTCGGGATGATAAATCAGAAGCACGAAGAAACGCGGCTCTGTTCCTCAATTTTTATAATTATTAAAAAAAGCAAACAAAAATTATTTACAAAAAAAACTTTTTTTTAATTATAAAATTTAGGACCAGTGCCGCGTTTCTTAGTTCTTCTTATTTATTATCCCAAATTTTCAACTCGATATGGCTATTCGTGTGAAAATAAGTTTACAAATAGAAAAAGGGTCGGTAAGGTAGGAAGTTGGTCACGTGACCCACTCGTCACATGTCACATGGCATGGATC
The DNA here is from genome assembly GCA_011634705.1 of Andricus grossulariae. Classification (NCBI taxonomy): domain Eukaryota; kingdom Metazoa; phylum Arthropoda; class Insecta; order Hymenoptera; family Cynipidae; genus Andricus; species Andricus grossulariae. The sequence goes on from JAABKJ010009669.1 coordinate 3,256, forward strand.
AATAATTAATTTGTAGATCTTTTTTGAGTTCACAATTTTTGTTTCCTCATATTTTTCCATATCTTGCATAGTTTGACCTCAAAAATGGAATTTTTTATTTTTCCTAATTTTTTTGTGCGATCAAAATTTGAATTTATAATTTTTCCAAAAATTCCAAATTTTTTTATGACAATATTGTAGGTTGTTCCAAAAATAAACGTTATTCTTTCATTGACTTTTTCTCGTATCGTGCGTTTTTGGCTTAAAATGTTAATTTTCGTTTGTTTCTTGGAATTTGGTAAATACTATAACTCCAGTAATTTTTATTTTATCAAAACAAGTCCTCAGTATTGAATTGTTTGTCTTCCTAAGTACTATGAACATTTGTACATAGAATTTTCAAATCGTAAAAAAGTGTTCACAACAGTTTTAAAAATGCGCTCACTTTTTGAATTTTCATACAAAATGGATAACTAACGAACTTGACCTTCATTTTAGGACACTTAAGGAGTATACTAAAGCCCAATCCAATCTGTCAATTCTTTAGAAAGTTATCGTGCTGACAGACTAAAAATCTACATACGCACGTACGTACCCAAAAACATACGTACATACCCACAAACATGCATACATACATACATACATACATACATACATACATACATACATTACCAACAGACAGATAGACACATTCGCGAAAACCTGTTTTTTGGGTTCAGAAGTTCTCAAACGTGGACACTGATGAAAACGGGGAGGGGGGGGGTGATATTTTACACAAATCTAAGACCTTCTCTGATAAGAATGTAAAAAATCGATAAGTCTTCGAAATTATTATTATTATTGAACTAGCTATTGATTTGTAAAGATCATAATTAAATCGGTTTTGTTTTTCAGATTTTCATTCGTAACATCACTTATAAATATTAAAACGATTTAATGAGAAATCGGAGACACTCATCAGCGCGCCATCCCAATCTGTCGTACTCAGTTCTCTCATTTCCCTGAATAAAATTAGAATCCTCAATGTTTTCCTTGCACCCGACTTAGTTCGATATTTATAACTTATAACCGATTTTGAAATCGATCCTTATTTAAATTTTCTAGAATAAAGAGAAAACGAAGCGTGTCGCGGACGACGATATTTCCATTATTCATCTCCAAAGAACGAATCAACTTTGAGTGGTTCCTTGCAACGTTTGAGAAAAAGTTTTCTTGGCCACCTTTCTGTAGACGAAGGTGACCAGGGGGAAGGGGGGGGGAGAAGGGAAGAAAAGACCACGAAACACAATGCTTCGAAAAATTTTATGTACGCCTTCTCTGGGATTCTGGGCTCGCTCAAGATTTTTTTTTCGTTTTTCCTCACGATGCAACTCGCGTTGTTATCAAATTTTCATTACATCACAGAAAAAACAAAATGTAAGTTTTACAGCGAGTTCACTCTCTAAATTTGAATTAGTAAAATATAACTGATTCTCAGTTAAATTCTACTAATTGCTATAGCTAGAATTGGGTCACTGACAATTAGTAGAATTGTATTGATTGGATTAGTAAAACGAAAATAACCTAAGAATTTCGATTTTATGTAAGAAGACATACATGAATCTAAATGTTCACTCAGTAATAATGTAACCTTTGGAGGCAAAAGTGTCCTATTTGTGGAGAATTACCCACAAAAGAGAGAGCAGACTGATAGGGCGACAATCAGTTGAAGAGGTAGAAGTTTCCGCTCGTCGCGGAAACGTCAATAACGATATTGTTTGTCGTCCGCGTTCTATAATACGATAAGTGGATGTAGATATAACGAAATGACCTGGACCGAGGTTGAAGGTGCAAGTCGACTTTACAGCTATGATGTCGAATCTGAATTCTGTCGGCGCTGCAGAAGGGAATCGATGACAAGCTCGTAAAATGACGGTTGATCCCTTACCTCCTTCACTCTCCAAAGGAGTTGGAAAGATGAAAATATATGAGAGGAAGAAAATGCGATTGGATGTCGGTCCTCAGTCGATAGTAGAGCGTTAAATCCGTTATATGCCAGTGAATATGCTGACTTCAGATTCCCGATGTTAAATTAACCGAATCCCACTGAAAAATATGAAGAGAAGAATGAATTTTATGACTGGAATGTCGACAGGTCATCCTTATTTTGTCCTATCAGAAACGGTTTTTATTTTTTCATTTTTCATTTTGATCTATCTTATGTTAGATCGAGATAAAAATTGCATATATTACGAAGAATTCTAATTAATGCGTGATGCAGCTAACTGTACAAATCCTTTTGGATTTATTTGTTTTTTGTGCAATTTGTGAATATTTTATTCTCTCTTTCCCAGCTGAAAAATTGCAAATTAATGTTGAGAAAGATTTATTTTTCTATTTTCAATTTAGAAAATACCATTTTTTCCAATAATTTTAGATTCAAAATGGCTGGAAAATAAAAATTTTGCAGATCTTGTTTTCCTGGGAAGTCTCACGGTTACTTAGAAATAGAAAAACAATAATGAAGAAGTTCTAGTTATTCTGCAGTTAGTTTGCATTATCCTGAACTTCTATTATTGCTTGAACAAAGAACAAAACTGAAGGCATCATAAATATGTACATAGGAAAACAAATATCACTGCAACAAAATACGACCTACATGCCCATGAATAGGAAGGTGTCATTTTCGAAATAGTTTTTCGCGCTGAATTGGAATTCAAGCTCCATTTTTTGCCTACACATCAGATTTTTCAGCGATATATGAAACGAAGAAAAAATCTAAAAAGCGCTTTTAGTTTTAGCACTAGCTGTTCACAAGATGCATGACGGGAAACAATCGATTTCTGTTCCGCTGATAACCCTGGTGGAAGTTTCGGAATGAAATTGAGTCCGTTTGAATCCGAAAAACTATGAATCATTCCGATCGATTACAAACAAATGTAAAATCTGTTTCCGACTGATTCTGAAATTCGGAGTGAAAGCTAAATCCGGTCCGAATGATTCCATTCGATTACGTTTAATTCTTTTTCAGTCCGAATTGGTGTTTCAAGTTCATTCGGAATGAGTCCGCAACCATTGCGCAGTCATTCCGACTGATTTTGGGCAAACCTTAAGAAAAAAATTTCATTCCGTCTGAATCCATCTGATAATGAAATGTCTTTCCGAATGGCATTGAATGATTCCGTACTTCAATCATAATGATTCCACTCCAGTCTGAATAAAATTTTCATTCCATCTGAATCCAGGACAATACGCGAATTCATTCTGAATAATTCTTTTGCGTTCCACTCAGTTCGAATTATTTCGCACGTATGATAATGAAAATTCTATTTCGCCTGACTCCGTGGCATGGCACAAATTCATTCAGAATGATTCAGTACCATTGCAGACTCAGTCCGAATGATTCTGCATGGATCCGATAGAAAATAATTTATACTTATTCAAGGCAAATAATTGTACTAATATTCTGTTAAATTCATTGAAGTTTCTTTAAAAAAAAAGATAATTCAAACGAATGCAGGCGCAATCAAGAGAACTTAAATGAATTCAAGAAAATCATGAAGAATCAGAGGCGGCAGAGCCCTATAGGGGTCACAGGGGGCAATACCCCCCAAAAATCGACCAGTGAGGGGCAAAGTATTGATTTGCCCGCCTCTGAAATCGAATGACGAAATTCATCTGATAGTTTGAACTTTTTTGAAAAATCAGCCTGAAATCTTTGTGAAATAATTTACGTATTTGTGAAATCTTCTAATCTATCCGAAAGCTTTACGAAATAATTGAGATCTTTGTAAAAACTTTGAAATCTTTGGAAAATTATTGTAATCTTTCTGAAATATTTGGAAATATTTGAAATATTTTTGAAATATTTGGTAATATTTGTGAAATTATTGAAATTTGTGGGAAATCATTGAAATCTTTGCGCAATCTTTGAAATCGATATAAAATCTTTGCAAAATACTTAAAAGCTTTGGGAAATAATTGAAATATTTGTGAAATATTCAGAAATCTTTGCGAAATATCTTAAATATTTTTGAACTATTTGATAATATTTGTGAAATTATATAAATTGTTGTGAAATCCTTGGGAAATCATTGAAATATTTGTGAAACCTTTCTGATATATTTGAATGTTGTATATGGTATGCAAATGGCAAAGGCCAGAACGTTGTGTCGAGAGAAATCATTGAAATCTTTGCAAAATATCTGAAATATTTTTGAAATATTTGATAATATTTGTGAAATCCTTGGGAAATCGTTGTAATCTTTATGAAACCTTTCTGATATATTTGAATGTTGTATATGGTATGCAAATAGCAAGGGCTAGAATGTTGTGTCGAGGGGAATCATTGAAATATTGGTGAAATATTGGTGAAATCTTTGGAAATCTTTGAAAAATATCTGAAATATTTAATAATATTTGTGAAATCATTGAAATCGTTGTGAAATCCTTGGGTTATCATTAAAATATTTGTAAAATTTTTGGAAATCGTTGCGAAATATCTGATATTTTATTGAAATATTTGATAATATTTGTGAAATAAATTCGTACAAAAAATCGTAAAACCTAAGGAGGATAAGGAAAACGTGTTAGATTAAGTATAATTTTAAATAAAACAGCAAAACAACAGTTTTTTTGGTAAGATGAGTAGAAACTAAGAAAATAGGTGAAGGAGTAGGGAAATAGGCGGTGAACCAAGCAGCACAGTGAGGACACTGAACGAATAGAGTATCGCCAGCTAGGTAAAAATAACGAGGCAAACGAAAATAGAGGAAAACGAAAGCCGAGAACGAAGCGAAAATAAAGAGCGATGCGAGAAAACGGAGCGAAAGAGCTTTAACAGTAGATTAAGCAAAGGTTGTGTGATTTTTAAAAACATAAAAAGATTTAAGTTATTTTTTATAGCCCAAGGCTAAAAGTTCTTTCATTCAAAGAAGGATGACTAGAATCTGCAAAATAAACTGCTAACTCGGCGAATATTAGTAGACATACGAAGTTATTTTACAATGAATAGTGGTTATGTTTACAAATTGCGGAGGACAGCTTCCTCCACGCTCGTTCAGTTTGCGTAGTATGATTTTCCATTACAGCAAGCAAACAAGGCCCGGACGACCTGCCAGGAAGATTAAGAGGGATGATAGTTGTAAAAGCGCTTTGCGCCAACTTCCACGTGCCTGTTAATGCGACGGGAACCATGCTCCAGTAACGGTTCACGTACACGAATTAAAGTACACATCTGTACACGTGTTTTGTCGACTGGTGCACTCAGCCAATTCCGAAACTTTCCCTGATGATGAGTTAAGGTGTTCCGGAAGCCCTGCGCTAAATACACTGCTTATCGTAATGTATTTGGTTAGTGTTTTAACTTTAAGTTAACATAATTGTGTCATCACTAAGACTTCTGCGTGTGTTCGAAATGTACACGAAATAACTATAAATTTCATTTAAATAGAAACGACATATTTTGAAACAAAAATCTTATCTGACAATGGAATTGAAAAGCATTCGTGTCCAATTCCATTTCAACTCATGCACAATTTCAAGGAAAGTCTAATTTATGGTACCAAAATAATTTCTTATTTGAATATATCATTCTAGAATATTTTTTGAACGGGCGTCGATATGCGGGATCTTTACATTGTATCTGACATGGCAATTCTAACTTTTTCAATTGATCCAAAAAAATTAAAAATATAAAATATGTCAAAATGGCGGCTGTTTTTCTAAAATGCTTGAAAGCGGATTTTCTCAAAAACCAAACTTAAATTTTTTTAATAGATGGTAGTATGTTCTACATATCTCTTGAGTTCAATTCTTTGTAAACCACTGTACATCTAAAAAAGTTCTACAAAAAATACTTCTCGTTTTTTTGTGATATCTAGCATCGTTTACGAGAAAAAATGAAAAACTATATTTAAGAAAAAATCCCTGTGTCAGGAATGGCTTAGCCCGCACAGATATGATAGGATACCTTTCTCATATCATCAGAAACTTTATAAAAATATTGAAAAATAAAAAACTCGTGTTTTCCTGAAAAGCTTCTTTTCATGTTTTAAGAATTCGATGAAAAAAAAATAAAGAAAATTTTCTAAAAAGCTCCACCTTCATTATGTTTTCTCATATTTGTTCACAGTTTCTGCTTATATAAGGACGGCAATCTATCAGTTTTATGGGCACTTAAGCATTTTTTTTCTTACAAACGATGCAAGACATTACAAGAACGCATGAGGTAATTTTTGGAGAACTTTCTAGATGTGCAAACTTTCATGTAATCATTTTTCTGTACCTTTTGTCGTTTCCTATAAAAATGCGGAAATTCTTTTTTTTTTTTAGTTAATTTTTTTCAATGTAAGCCGTGGTTTGTCATGAATAAAACTCCAGAGATATGTAGTACATATTACCATTTAATTATAAAAAAGAGGTTAGAAGTGGGTTTTTTGAGAAAATCAACTCTCTAAAATTTTAGAAAAACAGCCGCCATTTTGTCACTTTTATCATTTTTGTATATCAATTGAAAGAGAAAGAATTTTCATGTCAAACAACAAAAAAATTCTGGAACGCCTACGATCGTTGGGAAAATACTGCATTCTGAAAAAATTTGTTCTCAATTTTTTAGAAGCCGCAGGTAATCTTACAATGATTGTACAAAATCAACAAACAACATTTTTTCGATCAAACTGTGAAATACGTGTTCATTCATTTTCAATGTAGAATTATATATCCAAATAGCAAATCATTCTGACACCCTAAGCTAGACTCATTGCATGATCTGAAATGAAATTGGTCTCGTAACCTGAAGATGTTTGAATAAACATTTTTTTTTACTGCTCATAGTGGTACATTCACATAATGATGGAACTTTCGAAGAAAATTCATACTCATAGCCATACTTCTGTTAATTTTCGATTTTACACTGTCTGAACTTTGAATGAAGTTTCTCAACTAAAATTTCAACCTATGCACTTTATCTCTACCTCTAGCCATGGAAGGAACGTACCAGAATGAAATAATCAAATCCTTTAGTCGCAGAACATGGAACCGCTTGTCTTTGACAATCTCGTAGATATGTTCTGAATTAAATTACGAAAGAGGTTCACTTATACGAGTTTTGATATTTTCCCACTTAGCCGCATTTTAGGCGTTCAGGTAAGAAGTTAAGTACTAAACTAAATTAAAAAGAGATGAAGTGTGGTTGAATTTACAATATGAGAATTCTTATTAAAAGCTAACCGCCAGGATGCTCTATAGCAATCTTGAAAAAACACAGAAAAAAGTAGAATAGATTTTTTAAAGAATATTAAAAATTGTAATATGTTATGTCTCCAAAAAAACACAATAAACTGCCAAAGAAAAGTTTCATAGCAATAGTCAAAAATAAGTCCCTAGCAACCTTAAATAACAATAACGTCAGGATAAAGAGATATAGAGGTGTCAGAAAAGGATTTGGGGGACAGAACAGCAGTGCTGGTCAGGGGAGCAAGAACTGGGGGGAGTAATGATGGTGATGAAGAGGAATGTGGCGAAGGAATGATGATAACGATGTTCAGCAAGGTGCTAAGGAAAGAAGCCGGAGGGATACAGAAGGAGAGGGTATTCGTGTTAGACCAGCGCGAGTAGGGAAGTGATAAGGGCGAAGATGAGAGAGGGGGTGAGAGAAGAAAGTGGATGGATTGGCCAGAAATGGGTGTTCGTGTTAAAAGGGTGGGACAACTGATGAGGATGAAGAATAGAGAGGGGCTTAGGGCAGAAACTAAAGAAAGTGAAGAGAAGAAGGTCGTGATGGTGGGGAATGAATAGGGGCATGAAGAAGGTTGATAGCAATTAGGGGAAAGAAGAGCCGTGAGGAGGTAGAAACTTTTCTGTATAAAAGTATAACTTAATAAAACAGAGTAATCAGAGAGGGAGAGGAAGATGTAGAGGGAGAGGGAGAGGGAG